>SJXQ01004262.1:72147-96639 GCA_006408695.1 Aepyceros melampus | reverse complement strand
AACTCACGTGTGTGATTTTAGAGCTTATGTTTTTAATCAACATCCTGAATATAATTGGCACAGTAAGTTGTTTTATATTCTTGTATTGAACAGCTCTCTTTCCCTTCTACACAGTTGGATTATAGTTGGGAGCCCAAGTGAACCTTTTGATTTCATGGGAAGCATTCATATTTGAGTGAGCACTGTCCTCCTTATTTTTTCTAACAGCAACTGCTAGGGGCTTCAGTAGTGTTTTCTCCAAAAGCTTTCTGTTTTTACTCATTGTCACCAATCATGGCACTTGGGTGGAGGGGGGGACTTATTCCTCTTGTGAACATATGGTAAGTCTCCTCCATATGTTTAGTCCAATAGGACATTTGTCCAATAGGACTAAATAGCCTACTATTTTGACTCCTGACTAGTATCTTGATTTATTCAAGAGCTCTGAGTTGTTGTATGCATTTGGCTACATAAATTTTGCTTTTGTCTTTGGGAGCAAACTAGTTGGAACATTCTGGTATGCCTTTGCATTGCGTCTTTCTCTAACTCACGTGTGTGATTTTAGAGCTTATGTTTTTAATCAACATCCTGAATATAATTGGCACAGTAAGTTGTTTTATATTTTTGTATTGAACAGCTCTCTTTCCCTTCTACACAGTTGGATTATGGTTGGGAGCCCAAGTGAACCTTTTGATTTCATGGGAAGCATTCACATTTGAGTGAGCACTGTCCTCCTTATTTTTTCTAACAGCAACTGCTAGGGGCTTCAGCAGTGTTTTCTCCAAAAGCTTTCTGTTTTTACTCATTGTCACCAATCATGGCACTTGGGCGGGGTGGGACTTATTCCTCTTGTGAACATATGGTAAGTTTTCTCCATATGTTTAGTCCAATAGGACATTTGTCCAATAGGACTAAATAGCCTACTATTTTGACTCCTGACTAATATCTTGATTTATTCAAGAGCTCTGAGTTGTTGTATGCATTTGGCTACATGAATTTTGCTTTTGTCTTTGGGAGCAAACTAGTTGGAACATTCTGGTATGCCTTTGCATTGTGTCTTTCTTTAATAGGACATTTGTCCAATAGGACTAAATAGCCTACTATTTTGACTCCTGACTAGTATCTTGATTTATTCAAGAGCTCTGAGTTGTTGTATGCATTTGGCTACATAAATTTTGCTTTTGTCTTTGGGAGCAAACTAGTTGGAACATTCTGGTATGCCTTTGCATTGCGTCTTTCTTAGCTATGGTGCACTGCCCTTTCCCCAAACAGTTATTCTTTCTCTGAGTACATTTTTCTTGGCAGCCACAGAAACACCCATTTCACATGTGCTGACAGTTGCGTCAGTTCCTTAAATTTAGTCAGTGATCATTAGGGATCCTCCATCATATTTTCAGTTAGCACAAACTCCTAGGGAGTGTGATTTGAACAGTGGAGGCTTCCAGTGTCTTATGATTTACAGAAACATTTGTTGTTTATGAGAGACTAATTTGACACAAATCAGCTGACACTTCACTGTATTATTTTGCTACCATTTTTAGTATTGATCTCACAACTCAATAGAATTCAGAGGTTTGATAACATTTTCTCTTTCTGGAAAGAGAGTGAATTCAGTATTTTATTATATTCAATTTAAATTTAAATACAGTAAGTAAATCATACAGAATTAATATATATCTGTACTAGCTGGAATCCTCACTTATATTCAGGATTTTGAAGTTTCTGTAAAGCACTGTTGTTTTTTTTTAACATATGCTTAACTTCTAATGTCTCAGTTCCAATGAAAACAAAAAATTGTAAATGATTAAGCCACTGACTTTACTGAATTAGGAAAAGTCTTTATTTATCTATCTATATATACATTCACACATAAATATAGAGCCATCCATGTAATCCTTTTCTTTGTATATATACATATACCTATGTATAAATGGATATACAAACACATATTACACACATGTGGTACCATATGAAATTACCTGTTCCCCCTCTTTGTCTCTTTCACTCCCTCATTTAGAAATGAAAACTCAATAGTGCAGGGTATTTAAGTGAATGATTGACTTCATTTTCACTTATGTTATTCAGTTTAGGGGCTTTTAGCAGATACTGTTAGCCAAAGCAAAATATAGATGAATTGGAATAGCTTTATAATTAAATAAATTGCAATGCATATAATATATACAATAAGTCATGCTTTTCAGTCTGTGGTGCCCTTTCAATTCTCTGCATGGTATTCCTGTCTAAAAGGCACTAATAGAGACATTCTGATCTTGAAAAGAAAAGTGAGGAAAATCAACATCTAAAACTCAGAAAAGTCCTGGGTAGTAAAAGGTCTTTGTTCTGTGGAGTGTTCCCCACAGAGGAACAGAATTTTCTTTTAGCTTTTACATTTGACTCCCAGGCTCTGAAATATAATAATCAAAGCTCTTTGCTACCTTATGTTGAATCTCCTATACATGAAATCTTTTTATTTAGCAAGAAATGGAACTCTTGCTCCCAAATAATTTGATGAAAGCTTGAGCATTTGCCAGTTAAAAATATCTTTTTTATTATGATGTTATAAGAAGCTCCTAGTAGGCCACTGGGATAATTAGAGAAGACTAGAATGTATTTAATGAGCTTTCTGGGGTGCATTTCAGAATGTCTTCTATGTTTTCATGTGTTCCTGATAATTTTATCTTTCTTTCTTTAGCTGTTAAGATTTTCTGGTGTTGGAATGTTTAAATTAGAGATTCAAGACAATACTGGAACCTAGAAAAGTCTGACTTTTTCAGACATTTTTGTAAGGATATGTGAGCCTTCATCCTATTTCAGCTGTTTTGGGTCTTATATTTTTCCTCATGGGCAGATTAGTATATAACAATCAATAGCTCATCTCCACTGAAGAAATGCTTTGCCTTTTCAGGGAATGAACAAACCATTGCCTAGTGGTTAAATGAAAAGAAGAAACATAAGTAAAATCTTTGGAAATTTTTCTGTATTTATTATCATGCACCTTGATGGTGTGCCCTAGCTTCTGTGAGCACTGTTGTTGTTCCATTGCTCAGTCATGTTCAATTCTTTGCACCCCATGGACTGCAGCATGCCAGGCTTCCCTGTCCTTCACTATTTCCCAGAGTTTGCTCAAGCTCATGTCCATTGAGTTGGTGATGCCATCCAGCCGTCTCATCCTCTGTCACCCGCTTCTCCTCCTATCCTCAATCTTTTCCAGCATCAGGATCTTTTCAATGAGTCAGCTCTTCACATCAGATGGCTAAAGTATTGGAGTTTCAACTTCAGCATCAGTCCTTCCAATGCATATTCAGGATTGATTCCTTTAGGATTGACTAGTTTGATCTTGCTGTCCAAGGGACTTTCATAGGTGCAAGAATTTCAAGCTAGATCTTTCAGGCTAGATTCTTCTCATGTAGATTCGTATACAACTCAATCAAAACTAAAAAAAGTGATACTATCCAGAGAAGGCTTGAATTGGTGGTGGGCTCCATCCACCCTATCAGTGATAGGGTGAAGGCAAGGAAGAGGAAGCTTTTATTTTTATTTCTTAATGAGAAAGATAGAACAAAAACAAAAGCATTATAATCCAAGAACTGGTCTTTCATGGAGTCTGAACTTGAGGAGTAGAAACATTTGGTAGGCTTTCTGATCTCAGGGTGATCAGAACAGAATGAGAAATGTTAACTGGATGTGAAATGAATATGAATACATACTACTGTGATTATTTCCCTGTAACTCATCTAACAGCCACTTGCTGCAGAAACAGCAGTGTAGGTAAGCTGGAGGGTTTAAGGTCCACACATTTCAGGAGCTTCAATAAGTTAAAAAAAAAAAAAAAGGGTGTGGGGAAAAAAGCAAGAATCTCTCAGGCTTGTGCAGAAGCTGGATGCCTCAGACCAAACTCAAGGACCAAATCAGTTTGTATAAGTAAAGTTTGATTGGGACACAGCTTCAACCATTCTCTTTGTATTATCTATGTAATACATAGAATATTGCCAGCATTGAAGTCAGCTACAAGGCTTTAATGGATAGTGAGTAGTGACAGCAAAGACTTTATGGCCTGCAACAACTAAAACATTTGGATCTTTATATAAATGTTTGCAGACACCTGCTTTGGCAGCCATTAGATCACTGCATTCTGATGTATCAGGCAAGTCAGAAGCAAACTCCCATACTTTCATAGAAGTTACACCATTTTACATTCCCACCAACAGTAAACAAAAAGTTTCATTTCTCCACATTCTCACCAACACTTATCTTTTTGATCTTAAACAATGTAAGTTGGTATCTCATTGTGCTTTTCATTTGCATTTCTTTGACAATTAATTATTGGGAACATCATTTCATATACCTATTGGCCATTTGTATGATTTCTTTAGAGGAATGTCTATTCAGGTACTTTGCTCATTTTTTAGCTATATTGTTTTGGAAGTTTTTGCTGTTGACTTATAGGAGTTCCAAATTACCTTTTCACTTTTAATTTTTGCCATGCAAAACTTCTGTTTTTCCTTCTGTTGTCGTATCCAAGAAGCTATTCTCAAGACCAATGTGAAAGGGTTTTTTTAAGCTTTTAATCCATTTTGAGTTTATTTTTGTGTTGCAATATAAGATTGGGGGCAATTTCTCTTACTGCTGCAGGCATCAATTTCCTCTTATATGAAATGAAAGGCCTTGATAATATTTCTAAGTCCTTTTCCAGTTATCTGCAGTTCTATTCAACTCAGAGACTCTCATGTCTCATCTTTCCATTTCCTGCCTCTTTTATCATTTTTCTCACCCTTTTAGACCCTGAAGAAGGGAATGGCAACCGATTGCAGTGTTCTTGCCTTGAGAATCCCATGGTCAGAGGAGCCGGGTGGACTACATACAGTCCATAGGGTCGCACAGAGTTGGACCTGACTGAGCGACTCTACTTGCTTACTTACATCCCTGTAGAAAGGCTATTTCACTGATCGGGATTCTATTTTTGTCTGTGAGTAACAGAATAACTCAAAAAAATGCCTTAATAAAGGAATTTACTATCTTTCATAATAAGAAAATAAAAAATAGGCAGATCAGAGTTTATGCAGCTGCTTAATATTCAAAAGGATGCAGACTTACTCCTTTCTGCTGTTTTTCATATATTACCCTTGGCCTAGTAGTGGAGGATCATTACTCTCCTTCCACACATCAAATCTGTATTTCAGGCAGAAACAAGGGGGCAGGAGAAACGAGGACAGACGTTTGCTTAGGAGACAAGGACTTAAGCCTCTATATGATTGGCCAGATTTGCTGCATGAATCTTCACACCATTGAAAGCTATATGAACACAGGGAACTCAGATAATTTATTTGGTATTTCTCCAGTAAAGAAGATAAGGGGGAAAGGGCTCAAAAGGATATTGTGATTGAATTGATATTACAATACCTATGAAGGTTAATATTTGGGAAAATATGACATGTTAATGACAGGAAAATGACACAGGAAAATTTTATTTGAGAAGCGGTGAAAAAAGTTATCTTTTAATCCTTTCCAGTTCTAATCAGAGAAGGTTTCCTAGAAGACAAACACATTGCAGAAGAATATTAACTGTAGATAATATATTGTCTAAATGATTAATACAAAACAAAGGAAAATTTTATGTTGCCTGTAGAAGTCTTAAGATTGGATTGGCTAAATAATACCACTTAAAAGGTGTTTCTACAAAGACTTCCCTCTTAGCTTGGTTGGTAAAGAACTTGCCTGCAAGAGACCATAGTTTGATTCCTGGATCAGGCAGATCCCCTGGAGAAGGGATAGGATACCCACTCCACTATGTTTGGGCTTCCCTTGTGGCTCAGCTGGTAAAGAGTCCTCCTGCAATGAAGGAGACCTGAGTTCAATCGCTAGGTTGGGAAGGTTCCCTGGAGAAAGGAAACGCCAGTATTCTGGCCTGGAGAATTCCATGGACTATACACAGTCCATGGGGTCCCAAAGAATGGGACAGGACTTTCACTTTCACTTTCTTTCTTTCCACAAAGACAATGTTATCACAGCTGATGAAAGCAATCACTCCTAAAAATTACAATCTTGGGCTCATACAAATATAATAAACAATGAGATCCAACTCTTCCTCCATCATTATCACACTTACATCTATTTAGAGATACAATATAGCAATTATTATTATCACCATTACTGTTAGTCAAACTTTGTGAATAGTGTAATCTTTAAATTATTGAAGTGGATATTTTATAACAATTACAATAGTCAGCTGAAAAAGATGGTGGTATTTTGAAGTAAAAATAATTTATAAGTGTATAATTTTAATTCCAGTTTCACACTTACATATGGTGCTTCTTTTTAAGTGTAGCAGAATCCTATATTAATATTTAAAGCCTCATTCATAAGAGCTGAACTTGGCTGTTACCATGAAATGAAAAATATTTGAGTTTCTGTTTCTAAGACAGATACATTCTATGCATTTTATTTATTTCTGCAAATATTGGGGTCCATGTGATGAAAGGATAGTTTTTGTGTCTGACATTTCATATTGTATTTGGGCATAGACTTTGGTTTAATTTCTTTCAGAATCTGATATTAGTTAATCCCCCAAACTCTGATTAGGAGAGAAAAAGCTCACTTTGGTTAATCTGAATATCTCTTCAGTATTTATGGAATACTGGGCAGTGAGCAGAAAAGGAGGAAACAAATATCATTAAAAGCAACTCCTCCAACCCTTTTGCCTTTTAAAAATTATAAATATTCACATAAGAGTAAGTAAAATATCCCTAAGTGTACAAGCTTTAGTTAAAAAAAAAATTCAATAAATATGAAAAAAAGTAGAAGTCCTGCAAGCTGTGCTGTTTGCTAAAATGTGGCAACAAGTACAAAGCCATCATTTCCAAATAGCTGAAATCAATCAAGGGAGTGAATGTGAAATTTGACATTTCTAATAAATTGCACTATTTACCTCAATGCAAGCGGCATAATTGAGTTAAATTAAAGAGAGGAAAGAAACAACTGAGCTGTAGCTATATCATGTATTAGTCAGTGTTTGAAGTTTTCTTTAAAATGCATTCAGGATTTTTTAACTTCTGGAATGATAGAAGCTGGATCCTCTATACAATAGAGTTTGTCATTCATTTTAAGGTAATGAATTAGGATATATTTTCCTAAAAATCTATACTCCCATGAAATGACAGATTACATATATTTAAATGAATAACATTAGCGCTTTGAAAATAATTATGTTTGTGAACAGAATCATTCTGAAAAAAAATTACTGTAGGCTAATATTCTGAGAATAGATACATTACTGTTATTTCTAAAATTGTATTCAAGTCTCTAATATCAACATTATTTTTGTGTATTAAAAAGTAGAGAAAAAAGATACATCTAAAATGGTCACTTTTGTGTACAAATAACTTTTTACCTCAGTGTACAATTAAGAGATATGTTAAAGCCCACACAAAGTAAAAATTAAAAAAAACACACATGTGCAACTGAAAGCATTTTAAGAATAACATAATTATTTCTTTTCTCTTAATTTGAGAAGTTACTAAAGAGTTATTAAACTAAATAATATAAAATGAAGGATAATGCATAGATATGGACCAAGAACAAGCAAACATTCTATCAGAGGAAATACAAACAATATCAAATAATGTGAAGTTCATCATATAGTCTAGTTGATTTGAAACGTGACTGCTCATTAGAAACATATCTAGAGCTCTGGAGAACAAAAGCAGTATATGGACATTTGTATTTCTCAAAAAATTCCAAGATAATTCTGATATGCGTCTATGTTTTAAATAGTGAGTACAGAGTTTTCTATTAAATTGTAGTTTAGGAGGTATAAAGTTCTATTGTTTTTCTGTTGACTAATCATGATGCAATGGTATCAAGAGAGTAATAGTTACATAATCATAATAGTAAAAAATGTTTATCAATTTTCACAATCAATAGCCAGACAAAAAGTAAGATAACTACATAACTACAATCGCAAGTCAAAATGGGAACATGATTAACCTAACAATATAAAATAATTACATAAAATCTGACACAGTTGGAGGG
The DNA here is from genome assembly GCA_006408695.1 of Aepyceros melampus. Taxonomy (NCBI): domain Eukaryota; kingdom Metazoa; phylum Chordata; class Mammalia; order Artiodactyla; family Bovidae; genus Aepyceros; species Aepyceros melampus. The sequence continues at coordinate 88,632 of SJXQ01004262.1, read as the reverse complement.
GGGGATCAAGTGGAGTGATGAGGTAACTCGAAGTGCAAACATGCTCATGTTTCCATCTGCCCAGCCAATCCATATCTTTTGGTTGGTGCATTTAATCCACTTACATTTAAGGTAATTATCTATATGCATGATCCTATTACTATTTTCTAATTGTTTTGGGTTTATTTTCTGTAGGTCTTCTCCTTCTCTTATGTTTCCTGGCTAGAGAAGTTCCTTTAGCATTTGTTGGAAAGCTGGTTTGGTGGTGCTGAATTCTCTTAACTCTTGCTTGTCTGGAAAGTTTTTGATTTCTCCATCAAATCTGAATTAGAGTCTTGCTGGGTAGAATATTCAGAGTTATAGTTACTTCTCTTTCATCACTTTAAAGGTATCATGCCATTCCCTTCTAGTTTGTAGATCTTCTGTTGAGAAATCAGCTAATACAGTGATGGGAGTTTCCATCACTGTTATGTATTGCTTTTCCCTTGTTGCCTTTAATATTACCTCTTTGTCTTTCAGTTCAGTTCAGTCACTCAAACACATCTGACTCTTTGCAGCCCCATGGACAGCTGCATGCCAGGCTTCCCTGTCCATCAGCAACTCTCGGAGTTTGCTCAAATTCGTGTCCATCAAGTTTGATGATGCCATCCAACCATCTCATCCTCTGTCATTCCCTTCACCTCCAGCATTCAATATTTCCCAGCATCAGGGTCTTTTCCAAGGAGTCAGTTCTTATCATAAGGTAGCCAAAGTCCTGGAGCTTCAACTTCAGCATCAGTTTTTCCAATGAATATTCGGGACTGATTTCCTTTAGGATGGACTGGTTGGATCTCCTTGCAGTCCAAGGGACTCTCAAGAGTCTTCTCCAACACCACAGTTCAAAAGAATCAGTTCTTTGGTGTTCAGCCTTCTTTATGGTCCAACTCTCACATCCGTACATGGTTCTTGGAAAATATGATAGCTTTGACTAGACGAACTTTGTTGGCAAAGTAATGTCTTTTCAATATGCTGTCTAGGTTGGTCACAGCTCTTCTTCCAAGGAGCAATTATCTTTAATTTCATGGCTGCAGTCACCATCTGCAGTGATTTTGGAGCCCCCCAAAATAAAGTCTCTCACTGTTTTCATTGATTCCCCACCTATTTGACATGAAGTGATGGGACTGGATGCCATAATCTTCGTTTTTTTAATGTGAATTTTAAGCCAAGTTTTTCACTCTCCTCTTTCACTTTCATCAAGAGGGTCTTTTGTTCCTCTTTGCTTTCTGCCATAAGGGTGGTGCCATCTGCACATCTGAGGCTATTGATATTTCTCCTGGCAATCTTGATTCTAGGTTGTGCTTCATTTAGCACAGCATTTCACATGATGTACTCTGCATAGAAGTTAAACAAGCAAGGTGGCAATATACAGCCTTGACATGCTGTTTATGCAATTTGGAACCAGTATGTTGTTCCATGTCTGATTCTAACAGTTGTTTCTGCATACACATTTCTCAGGAGGCAGTTTAGGTGGTCTGGTATTCCCATGTCTTTCAGAATTTTCCACAGTTTGTTGTGATCCACACAGTCAAATTCTTTGGTATAGTCAATAAAGCAGAAGCAGATGTTTTTCTGGAACTCTCTTGATTTTTCTATAATCCAGTGGATGTTGGCCATTTGATCTTTGGTTCCTCTGTCTTTTTAAATCCAGGTTGAATATCTGGAAGTTCTCAGTTCATGTACTGTTGAAACCTTGCTTGAAGGGTTTTGAGTATTACTTTGCTAGCATATAAGATGAGTACAATTGTGCAGTAGTTTGAATATTCTTTGTCATTGCCTTTCTTTGGGATTGGAATGAGAACTGACCTTTTTCAGTCCTGTGGCCAGTGCTGACTTTTCCAAATTTGCTGGCATATTGAGTATAGCCAGCAAAGTTCACAGCATCATCTTTTAGGACTTGAAATAGCTTAGCTGGAATTCCATCACCCCCACTAACTTTGTTCATAGTGATGCTTCTGAAGGTCCATTTGTCTTTGCATTCCAGGATATCTGGTTCTAGGTGAGTGACCACACCATTGTGGTACACTGGGTCACAAAGATCTTTTTTGTATAGTTGTTCTGTGTATTCTTGTCACCCCTTCTTAGTATTTTCTGCTTCTGTTAGTTTCATACCATTTCCTTTATTGTGCCCATCTTTGCCTGGAAAATCCCATAGATGGGGGAGCCTGGTAGACTGAGTCCATAGGGTTGCTGAGTTGGACACAACTGAGCGACTTCACTTTCACTTTTCATTTTGATGCATTGGAGAAGGAAATGGCAACACACTTTAGTGTTCTTGTCTGGAGAATCCCAGAGACAGGAAAGCCTGGTGGGCTGCCATCAGTGGGGTCACAGAGAGTCGGACACGACTGAAGCAACTTAACAGCAGCAGCTGCAGTCTTTCCAATAGTATTGCTTCCCACTATTTCTTTGCATTGATCACTGAGGAAGGCTTTCTTACCTCTCCTTGCTATTCTTTGGAACTCTACATTCAGATGGGTATATCTTTCTTTTTCTCCTTTGCCTTTAGCCTCTCGTCTTTTGTCAGCTATTTGTAAGGCCTCCTCAGACAACCATTTTGCCTTTTTGCATTTCTGTTTCTTGGTGATAATCTTGATCACTGCCTCTTGTACAGTGTCAGGAACCTCCACCCATAGTGCTCCAGGCACTCTGTCTATCAGATCTAAGCCCTTGAATCTATTTGTCAGTCCACTATATAAATGTAAATGTAAGGGATTTAATTTAGGTCATATCTAAACGGCCTACTCCTTTTCCCTATTGCCTTCAATTTATTCTGAAGTTTGCAATAAGAAGTTCATGATCTGAGCCACAGACACCTGCAGGTCTAGTTTTTGCTGACCATGTAGAGCTTCTTTATCTTTGGCTTCAAAGAACAAAATCAACCTGATTTTGGTATTGATCATCTAGTGATGTCCATGTGTAGAGTTGTCTCTTGTGTTGTTGGAAGATGGAGTTTGCTATGACCAGTGCATTCTCTTGGAGAAGGCAATGGCACCCCACTCCAGTACTCTTACCTGGAAAATCCCATGGACGGAGGAGCCTGGTAGGCTGCAGTCCATGGGGTCGCAAAGAGTCGGACATGACTGAGCGACTTCACTTTCACTCTTCACTTTCATGCATTGGAGAAGGAAATGGCAACCCACTCCAGTGTTCTTGCCTGGAGAATCTCAGGGATGGGGGAGCCTGGTGGGCTGCCATTTTGGAGTCACACAGAGTTGGACACGATTGAAGTGACTTAGCAGCAGCAGTGCATTCTCTTGGCAAAACTCTGTTAGCCTTTGCCCTGCTTCATTTTTGCACTCCAAAGCCAAACTTGACTGTGACTCCAAGTATCTCCTGACTTCCTACTTTTGCATTCCTTCCCCCTGTAATGAAAAGGATATCTTTCTTTGGTGTTAGTTCTAAAAGGCCCTGTAGGTCATCACAGAACCATTCAATTTCAGCTTCTTTAACATTAATTGTTGGGACACAGACTTGGATTACTTTGATATTGAATGATTTGCCTTGTAAACAAACAGAGGTCATTCTGTCATTTTGAAGACTACACCCAAGTACTGCATTTTGGGCTCTTTTGTTGACTATGAGGACTGCTCTATTTCTTCTAAGGGATTTTTGCCCACAGTAGGAGATATAATGGTCATCTGAATTAAATTTTCCCATTCCAGTCCATTTTAGTTCATTGATTCCTCAAATGTCGATATTTACTCTTGCCATCTCTGTTTAACCACTTCCAATTTACCTTGATTCATGGATCTAACATTTCAGTTCCTAGGCAATATTGATTTTTACAGTGTTGGACTTTCCTTCCATCACCAGTCACATCCACAACTGGGTGTTGTTTTTGCTTTGGCTATTTCATTCTTTCTGGATTTAGTTCTCCACTGATCTCCAGCAGCATATTGGGTACCTACCGACCTGGGGAGTTCCTCTTTCAGTTGTCTTATCTTTTTGCCTTTTCATACTGTTCATGGGGTTCTCAAGGAAAGAATACTGAAGTGGTTTGCCATTCCCTTTTCCAGTGGACCACATTTTGTCAGAACTTTCCACCATGATCCGTCCATCTTGGCTAGCCCTACATGGCATGACTCATAGTTTCATTTTTGAGACAAGGCTGTGATCCATGTGATGTTTTGTTAGTTTTCTATGATTATAGTTTTCATTCTGTCTGCCCTCTGATGGATAAGAGGCTTTTGGAAGGGATGGGAGACTCTTGCTGAATGAGAGACTTAATTTTTGTTACTTTGGTTACAATGTGTCTCGGTATCTTCCTCCTTGGGTTTAATCCTGCCTGAGACTCTGTGTTTCCTGGACTTGGTTGACTATTCCCTTTCCCATTTTAGGGAAAATTTCAGGTATCTCTTCAAGTATTTTGTCACATAATTTCTCTCTTTCTTCTCTTTCTGGGACTCCTATATTGCAATTGTTTGTGCATTTAATGTCTCAGAGGTCTCTTAGGCTATCTTCATTTCTTTTCATTCTTTTTTCTATATTCTGTTCTGCAGCATTGATTGTCACAATTCTTTCCTCCAGGTCATTTATCTGTTCTTCCATCTCAGTTATTCTGCTATTGATTCTTTCTAGTGTATTATTCATCTCTGTTTGTTCTTTAGTTTTCCTGGGTCTTTGGTAAACATTTCTTGCATCTTCTCCATTGTTTTCTCAAGACCCTGAATCATCTTCACTATCATTTTTCTGAATTCTTTTTCTGGAAGGTTGCCTATCTCCACTTCATGTTGCTGTTTTTATGGGATTTTATCTTGTCCCTTCATCCAGGACATAGCATTCTTTTCATCCTGATGAACCTTCTGTAACATGGCTTTTGTTTTAGCCACTGTAGGACTGTGGTTCTTTTTGCTTCTTCTGTATGCCCTTTGATGCAGGAGGCTAAGAGGCTTGTGTTAGCTTCCTAATGGGATGGACTGGCCAGGGGAAAAACTGGGTCTTGCTCTGGTGGACAGGGCCTTGGTCAGTAAAGCTTTAATTTCATTTTCTGCTAATGGTTGGAGTTGCACTCCCTTCCTGGTAGTAGTTTGGCCTGATGCAACTCAGCCCTGGGGACTAAAGGCTCTGTGGTAGGGTTAATGGCAAACTCCAAGAGGCCTTATGCCAACTGGGACCTTCCCAGACTGCTGCTGCCAGTGCCCCCATCCCTGTCATGATCCCCTGCCAACCCACACCTTCACAGGGTACCCTCCACACTAGCAGGAGTTTTGGTTCAGTCTCCTGTGGAGTCACTGCTCCTTTCTCTGGGTCTTGGTGTGTGCAATATTTTGTTTGTGCCCTCCAAGACTGGAGTCTCTGATTCCCCCAGTCCTGTGGAAGTCCTATAATCAAATCCCACTGGCCTTCAAGGTCAGATTCTCTGGGGATTCCCAGTCCCTTTGATGGATTCCTAGTATGGGAAGCCTGAAGTGGGGTTCAGAATCTTCATAACAGTGGGAAAACTTCTTTGGTATTATTGTTCTCTAGTTTGTGGGTCACTCACATGGTTGGTATGGGATTTGATTTTATCATGATTGCACCCCTCCTAACATCTCATTGAGGCTTCTTCTCTGGGCATGGGGTATTTTTTTTTGGTGGGTTCCAACATCTTCCTGTTGATGGTTATTCAACAACTATTTGCACTTTTGGTGCTCTTGCAGGAGGAATTGAGTGCATGTCCTTCTATTTGGCTATCTTGAACCAGAAGTTAGTTTATATTTTTAAAAATGACAGTTATGTGGCTCAGAGGTTAAAGCGTCTGCCTCCAATGCGGGAGACCAGGGTTCAAACCCTGGGTCGGGAAGATCCCCTGGAGAAGGAAATGGCAATCCACTCCAGTATTCTTGCCTGGAGAATCCCATGGACGGAGAAGCCTAGTAGGTTACAGTCCATGGGGTCACAAAGAGTCGGACATGACTGAGCGACTTCACCTCCCCTCATTGTTTGACTGCAATGATTTTGCACTAACCATGTACCATAGAACACTTTTAGTGAATTTAACAAAGACTTTGTATCAAGTGTTGTGAACCAAAACATCCCTTCACTCATTATTCACTCATTCAGTATATAATAACCAAACACCTGGTATGTGCTGCACTGTTCTATGCATCAGAAAACAATAAATGACCGTTTTCTTTGTACTTGCATTCTAATGAATTCCTAGTGATGATAAAAGTGTTACTTCTGAAAGTTGTCAATTTCATACCATAGTAGGAATCTGGTTAAAGGTTATAATGAATACATAATACAGAATATGTTATTAAACATCATTTTGAACATTTACAAAATGGGAAAAATCAGAATATAAGTTATTATAAGTTTGATACAAAGCTATATGCATATATTATACATGCATATATATGCACACACAAACACTTAAGTATGGCATAAATATATATATATCTCTCTATATATTATAGATGGATATAGATATGCTTCTTTTCATAATGTCCTAAATAAATGATGTTTTACTTGAAATTAGTACGAAAAGTGTTCCTATTTTCCTTACTTATATGGTAATTTTCAAAATTCATATATTTTTTGATACACAGATCTATTGGTATCTCACATATTTATGTATTATATAAATTTTATGTTTAGTCAGAAAAAACTAAAAACAAATACTGAAAGAGATTTGTTAAATAAACTTAGGTACATGATAGAAAGATGACAAAGATTATCAGTGTTTCTCTCTAGACAAAATGGTATTATAGGTAGTTTCCTCTGTCTCTCTCTCTCTATATGTATATATATATATGTTGTATAATTTTCTGTAAGAACTATAACTTGGAAAATCATTTTAATTTTTGTTTTTACTTTTGTTGCTAGTGTTTTATTCCAAATTTAAATTTTAGGTACAATTTTCAGGAGCAGTTATGTCTCTCTCTTCAGATGTTTTGTTCTATGTCTCCTTCCAGTTCTGTGGTGGTTTGCTGTTTACTTCTCTGTTGGCTTCAGGTGACTGTGTGACTTGTCGTAGTTCATCAAATGTAAGCGTACTAGTGATGTGTTACATGATACTTAAGCATATCATTTGCTGCAAAAGAATAGGTAATAGAAACATAGTAAAATGCATCTATTTATGGAGACTCCCTAGTTATAGAGCAAGACCACTCTTAAAATACTGATGAAAAGTGCTTGTATAATAAGTGTACTGATGTTTGTTTTCATTCAACCATATATTTTTCCCCATAACGATTTTATAAATCTCTTCTCTTCAAGGCTAAAGATTTATAATCCTGTATTATAAAGGTTTTGTGTCTTCAAGAAGCCAAATATGTGACATATCCGACTAATTCAGTGTGCATTTTGCTTCCCATCTGCCTTTCCTTTTCATCTCTGCAAAGCTCCAGCATTGATCCCCATGTTTCAGGTGTCAGTCAATATGAAAAGCAATCCTGGGAGAATACAGCTTTGAACTTCCATAAAGGCTCTGTCTCATCAGGCTTAAGTTGTCCCTGCATCATTGACCTCAAGGGCTGTGGCTCACTGTGAGATGTAAACCTCTCTTTTTGCCTGTCATTCCCAGTTAAGAGATGGATCCTATCAGCTCTGTGATAGAGTAATGACTCCTGTAACTCTCCTTGGGGATAATTTATCTCCTAGATTCTTTCTCAGCTTTTAACATTATTTACCTCAAAGGTAATTTAAGTGCAGTTCTGCAGATCTGGAAATGAGGTCATCACAGATGAAGGAAAAGACTGTATCATCCCTAATTTAATACACAAAATAGGTCTGTAAAGATAGGTTTTATAATTTATGGCATCATAGAACACCCCAAATGCACATAAGCCCATCGAAACATACTCAATTGTTCTTTAATTTAAAAAAGGAACACTGAATATTTCCCACCCTTAACTTAAGCACATGGATTTTTTTCCCAAGGTAAAAGTGCCTGTCCTCAAACTTTGCTTTGCAGAGATTAAAATTAACTATACATAAAAGTGCAGTAATCAGTCCTCAACATATTTGCAAAGTACAAATATGTTTGAGCTGTCTCTTCCTCTCTATTCTATTATTTTGGGCTAAGCTGTCCATTTAGCTATGACTTTTATCACCAGCTTGGTCTTTGCTTCCATGATTCCCTAACTTCTCCTTGCACTGACACACAGGTTTAACACATTCTTTTAGAATCTCACTCTTTACCCAACTTTGAGATGGTTTACTAGTAGTTTTGCAGTGGTAATGTTAGTGGTAACAAATTTTCCTGCCAGTACAGGAGATGCAAGAAATGAAGGTTTGCTCCCTAGGTTGGGAAGATGTCCTGGAGTAGGAAATGGCAACTCCACTCCAATATTCTTGCTTGGAGAGTCCCAGGGGCAGAGGATCTGGAAGGCCACAGTCCATGGGGTCACAAAGAATTGGACATGACTGAGCACACAGAATATATTTATCCTAGAAAGGAAAATTTGTGGAAGAGAATTTTGAGGTTCTAGGCAGCAAGATAGTAAAGATAATTAATGCTGACAGTTACTTTGAATCTTAAATTAAAATATTAATTATGTAATACAAATACTTGTTAGAAATAATTATTAAAAGAATAATTTATAATAGAATATCAATGAGGCAATTCAGAAAGAAATTTGAGGAACTGTCTTTTCATTTCATCATTACCCTTATCCCAATTTTAAAGATTTAAAATCCTTAGACCTTCACATTATAATACAGAAATGGCTGTCTGTACTCTATAAGTATTAATATCTTAGATTACATATTTGACTTGATAGCTCAGAATTTCTTAGATTTCTTAGATAGCTCAGAAATTCTTAGATTTCCATGTGGATGCTTGAAATATAGTATAAATGAATATGATATATTATTATAGATATTTAATATAATTAAGTATAATATAAATGAATATAGTCCAGTTCAGTGACTATTGATGGACTCAGCATATAGTTGCTGAATAAAAGAACAAGTGAATCAATAAATGAATGAATGAGCTGATGGTAATGTTTGCTTGTGGCAGTTCTTAGAGATTTTCAGGTAGTGTGTGATCAACAAGTTAGCCTTCAAGGAGCATCCTAACTGGGCTAGGTTTCAAGAATTATTTGATATGAGAAATTTTACTTTGGGCCAAGTACTGAGAACAGAAATCAAATTTAAATTTCAAAAATCATTGACTTCTTTTAGTTTGACAATATCAGAAAAACAACAACAAAAATATAGTCTTCCAAGTTCCCATCAACAGGGACTCAGACCCCTTTAACACATTTTAACCATGTTTCAGCGGTCTAGCTTGATGTTCACAGTTCAGAATGGTTGCTAAAGAAAGCTCTGATTGTATTGAAGTTCTGGCAGCTAGATGGAGAAAGGGCATAGATGAACACACTCTCTCCTCTAGGGAAGGGAACACACCCAGGAAGAATTACACAGCACTTCCATTCCCACTTCACTGACCAGATGTGACCATACCTGGCTGTGAGGGAGGCTGGATACTACGGTCTTTGGATTAGCAGCAGTGTGTTCAGTTAAGCTTCTGTTATGAAATGATTAATTGAACTTTTGGAGAGAGTATTCTCTTACTCATAACTTTTGCTCAGATTTGGGCATTTTAACCTTCTAGTTGTGCATAAAATTTTAAGAGCACAGAAAAATATATATTTTCCTCAATGAATAATTTTAGAAAAGACATACTGCTATGTTGAGATATGAATTAAGCTTGTTTATTAACCAGATAAAAACAGAACAGCACAATCTAGAAAGCAGAATATTAGTAATTTATAGTTTTAGACAAAGTTTATTTTTTAATGTAAAATGTGCTACAATAGGTACTGTCTGCTGGAAGGTGAAATCCAAATTTCACTTTCTTCTGTGTACTTTCCTTTGCTACAGAGATTGGAATACTTAAAAATAGAACTAGATTTATCAGATTGCCTTATAGGTAATGTTCTGGGTACAGGTTTGATTCTTCAAAGTTAGATGTGGCAGCAATGAGTTGGAGGGTAAAGATGGAGGGAGACAGATTTTCTTGGATTTTGTTAGTGAGTGTGTCTCTTCTTTCACAAAGATTGTCAAACTTCTATTCCTATCCTCTGTCTTCAAAGTGTGTAGGATCCCGTTTGCATGTGTGTGCTTGTGCACATGCACACACGCACACACACACATGCACACACACACACTGACATCTTAGTAGGCTCTTGGTATGGCGTGTTACCTCCTTGACAAAAGAATGAGTAGAGTTGTCTATGAAAAAGGGCATTCAAACAGAATAGATAACTGGAAAGCCCTTAATCACACAGTTGCTATTCTCCGTCTTGCTCCCTGTACTTAAAAACTGATGAATGGTTTCAAAAGTGAAAGTGAAAGTGAAGTCGCTCAGTCATCTCCGACTCTTTGCGACCCTGTGGACTGTAGCCCACCAGGCTCCTGGACCATGGGATTTTCCAGGCAAGAGTACTGGAGTGTGTTGCTATTGCCTTCTCCAGGAGATCTTCCTGAATGGTTTCAAAGGGAGCTTCAATTTTCAGGTTACTTTAGAAGAAAGACTGAAAAAATTAAGTCCTGATTTTGCCTTTCTCCCACTCTAACACTGTATTATGTGACTATCTGAAATATATATATATATATATATATATATATATATATTTCTATAAGCATAATTGCATATGGAAATAATTTTGAAAAGATACATTTAGGTTTTAGAATGGAAAACAGAAAAAAAATATTCCCACTTCCCTTTTTGGTACAAAGATTTAAAAGTGTCTAAATATTGCTTTCTCAGAAATGGTTCATTAAGTGATCTGCATGTTTTCAGCTCAAGTCAGCTATTCCTTTTTCATTTAGGAAGGAATTAGAATTACCACCTCTTCTCTCGCCTCCCCACCCTCAGCCCACACATTCCTCAAATCCTCATTTTCTGAGTACATATTATGAGTCACACATTGTGCTAGGTACGGAAGACATAAAGAAACAAAAAGTAAGGTTCTCACCATGAAGGAGCTTAAATTTTCCTAGGGATATAGATATGTAAGTAGATTAATTTTAACACTGCACTTTAAGAGTTATGGGCTTCCCTGGTGGCTCAGATGGTAAAGAATTTGCCTGCAATTCAGGAGACTCAAATTAGATTCCCTGGTGGGGAAGATCCCCTGGAGAAGGGAGTGGCAACTCACTCCAGTATTCTTGCCTGGAGAATTCTATGGACCAAAGAGCTTGGCAGGCTATAAACCGTGGTGTCACAAAGAGTTGGACATGGCTGAGTGACTAACACTTTAAGAGTTACAATGGAAGTACTATTAAGTGATTTGAATGCCATAGAGGGTAAAGGATCTAACTCTCCCGGGAGAATCATAGAAGGCCAAATTGCATCTTTTTCATTGACTTCAGTAAAGTAGGAATAATAGTGTCTACTAAGTATCATGCTTTAGGCCAGGGTTTTTGCCACCGTTTTCTGTTTGTTCTCACATTATAATTTCTTGGTAAGTATTCAGAAGTAGTATTGGGCAAGGTTCAGTTCAGCTCAGTTCAGTCGCTCAGTCGTGTCTGACTCTTTGCGACCCCATGAATCGCAGCACGCCAGGCCTCCCTGTCCATCATCAACTCCCAGAGTTCACTCAGACTCATGCCCATCGAGTCCGTGATGCCATCCAGCCATCTCATCCTCAGTCGTCCCCTTCTCCTCCTGCCCCCAATCCCTCCCAGCATCATAGTCTTTTCCAATGAGTTAACTCTTCCCATGAGGTGGCCAAAGTACTGGAGCTTCAGCTTGAGCATCATTCCTTCCAAAGAAATCCCAGGGCTGATCTCCTTCAGAATGGACTGGTTGGATCTCCTTGCAGTCCAAGGGACTCTCAAGAGTCTTCTCCAACACCACAGTTCAAAAGCATCAATTCTTTGGCGCTCAGCCTTCTTCACAGTCCAACTCTCACATCCATACATGACCACGGGAAAAACCATAGCCTTGACTGAACGGATCTTAGTCGGCAAAGTAATGTCTCTGCTTTTGAATATGCTATCTAGGTTGGTCATAACTTTTCTTCCAAGGAGTAAGCGTCTTTTAATTTCTTGTCTACAGTCACCATCTGCAGTGATTTTGGAGCCCAAAAAAATAAAGTCTGACACTGTTTCTACTGTTTCCCCATCTATTTCTTATAAAGTGATGTGACCGGATGCCATGATCTTCATTTTCTGAATGTTGAGCTTTCAGCCAACTTTTTCACTCTCCTCTTTCACATTCATCAAGAGGCTCTTTAGCTCCTCTTTACTTTCTGCCTTAAGGGTGGTGTCATCTGCATATCTGAGGTTATTGATATTTCTCCGGGCAATCTTGATTCCAGCTTGTGTTTCTTCCAGTCCAACATTTCTCATGATGTACTCTGCATAGAAGTTAAATAAGCAGGGTGACAATATACAACCTTGACGTACTCCTTTTCCTATTTGGAACCAGTCTGTTGTACCATGTCCAGTTCTAACTGTTGCTTCCTGACCTGCATACAGATTTCTCAAGAGGCAGGTCAGGTGGTCTGGTATTCCCATCTCTTTCAGAATTTTCCACAGTTTATTGTGATCCACACAGTCAATAACTGTGCTTTATTGGCATAGTCAATAAAGCAGAAATAGATGTTTTTCTGGAACTCTCTTGCTTTTCCATGATCCAGCGGATGTTGTCAATTTGATCTCTGGTTCCTCTGCTTTTTCTAAAACCAGCTTGAACATCAGGGAGTTCACAGTAGTTAGGGAAATAGAAACCACCCTGAATACCTGCAAAAGAGGAAGGAGAGAGAGAGAGAATATTATTTAGGTGTTAGGAGGGTGTTAGGAGGGCTTTAAGAACAAGCTAATAACCAGCTTCTAAGATGGTTTCCAGTGATCCGTTCTTCCTGGTATTCATGCACTTGTGTGGTCCTTTCCCACATTGTATTGTGATGATGACTGGTCTATAATACTCACACCCTGTTGCCAAAGTGAGGATATGTCATCTTCTGGGCTGAAATACAAAAGATACCATGACTTCTGCCTCTCTGTCTCTTTGTCTGTTTCTGTTTCTCTGTCTTTGTCTCTCTCTCTCTCTGGAGGGAAGCTGCCTGGGATAAGACTCAGGCAGCCTGTGAACTGGCTCATATAATGAGGAACCGAGACATTCTGTCAACAACCAGAAGGGAACTGAGTCCACAGAACAAGTCACGTGAGGGAGGGAGATATCACAGAGGTGGATTCTCCAACCTAAATGAAGACTTCAGTTGCAGTCTGGTCATCAGCTTGCCTGAAATCTCATGAGCGACACCAAGACAGAACTACTAGACAGCTGAACTGCTTTCAGATCCTGATCTTCATAAACAATATGAGATAATAACTATTTTTTCTGTATGTGAAAAGCAGTTTTGGAGTACTTGGTTATATAGGAACAGATAACTATTTCAAAGGATGCATGAATATCTGACTGCTACTGTGCTGTGGGAGCTTTGTTTTAATTGGGCCTGGATTCTCTGAAAGATAATCTTTCTTGAGAAGGGCTGGAACCTCTGAAAAGCTGCTGGGTAGCTAGGGCCTGGAATCACCTCAACCTCATTGCCATCATAGCAAAAACAATGTTAGAAGCAAAAATTTTGTATTTCTGTCTTTTTATCTCTTGCAATTATTGGTAAAATTTAACAAAATCTGTTTGGCTCCCTGCCTTGGCCTGCAAAAACCGTAGAGTTTACCGAAATACAAGTACAGACTTCCAGCTCCAGCAACTCAGAGCAGAAGATATTTAAAACTGAGTGTACCACTGAGAGAAATATAACAATAGGAACTATGCAGAATGTCTTATTAACTATATTTTACAGATGAGGAGTCTATGGCTCAGAGTATGAATAACTTGTCCAGGGTCACACAGCACAAAGTAGAAGCATGTTTCCAAAGCCTATGAATGAGTTTAAATATGGAGAAGACAGAGAATGAAGAATGAAATTTCTTTCTTTCCTTCTTTTTTTATACAACTTTGCTTCAGACCATCCTGACCATATGGGGAGCAAGTAGAACCAGAAAGCATCTACTTTAACATGTCATCTGTAGACTGTTTTTCTATTACCTTGAACTCATTTATAGGACTTTTTACAGACACAACATGTTCCCTGAAAGAGGATATATTGTCATTCAAACAAGCCCCGTCCAAGGAGCGGGCAATTTATTCTCCCCTCCACCAGAAGTAAACTGTGAAACTACTGAAGCATGAAGAAGAAATGGGAGAGAAAAGGAGGAGGTTTTATCATTTTGGTTTAGTGAAAAAAAAAGGCAAAATCAGGAAAAACGTATCTTGAACAATATTTTTATAAAGTTAAAAACAGCCTGTTTGCAATTCAGTTGGTCCTATTGATAAAACTCAGACAAATAAAGGTGAATGAGGGATGCTATTCTATTTGTGCCTTACTACTGTTAGTAGAATAATCAAGACAGGGTGAGTCACAAGTGGAATTGTTCCAAGTGTTTCCTGTATAATGAACCAATACTTAGGTAGCCTTTGAAAGTGAAAGAAGCCCTACGAAAGATGGAAACGCACAGGAAGTAATTATGTGCTTTCAATGAATGCCTGAAAGCTCACAGGTTCCTCTGAGAGATACAATCTCTAGAAAAGCTTACATTGTCATTTCCATTCTATTTATTACTTTAACATGTTGTATGTTCTGCAGAGAAATTTTGTTTCCAAAAATTATACATTAAATCAATCCTTTAATTCAAAGCCTTTGGGAAAAATTTCCATTCCTTGTTGTCCATTGAGATTCTGCATTGAATTAATGTTAAGTGCCAAAAACGATTGCCACATTATAATTTTATGTGATCATATAATTTTTAGTTTTCTATTGTGTATTCTCTAGGTCAAAGATCAACAAACTATTTTGCCTATAGGCAAAATCTGGCTTGGCATTTGTTTTACAAATAAAATGTTATTGCAACACAGTCACACCTTATTAAAATTGAGCCAAAGACTTTAACAGATGCTTCAAAAGAAGATACACAGATGACAAGCATAGGAAAAGATGACCCTGTATCATATGTCACCAGGGAAATGCAATTTAGAACAATAATGACACGGAGCTACACACCTATTAGAATGGTCAAAATCTGGAACACTGACAACAGCAAAAGCTGATAAAGTCATAGGGCTGTAGGAGTTGTTAATTTTTCCTAATGTGGATGAAAACTGGTATAGATACATTGGAAGAAGTTCTAACAAAATCTTACAAAACTTAGCATACTCTTACCATATAATCCAGCAATGGTACACTTTGGTATTTATTCAAAGGAGCTGGAAACTTGTCCACACAAAAGCCTGCACCTAACTATTGCAGCTTTACTCATATTTGCCCAAACTTGGAAGCAACCCACGTGTTTTTCAGTAGGTGAGTTGATGGCCTAAGAGTGGTGCAGCTGAACAGTGGATTACTGCTCAGCACTAAAAAATATGAGCCACCAAGTCATGAAATGGCATGGGGGAACATTAAATGAATGTTACTACATGAAAGAAACAATAAAAAAGGCTACATATTATCTGATCCAACTATTTGACATTCCCTAAAAGGCAAATCAAATTTATTGAGACATTAAAATATCAGTAGCTGCCAGTGGTTGAGGTGAAGTATGACTACATTGAGCACAGAGAATTTGGGGAGTAGTAAGACTACTCTGTATGATACCATATACGTGGAAACATGTCATTAGGTATTTGTTGAAAAACCACTGAAACACCAAGGGTAAATCTTACTGTAAATCATGGACTTTGGGTGATCATGATGTGTCATAATCAATTATAACATCAGTTATAACATATGTATCATTCAGTGCAGAATGTTGATAATGGGGGCACTTGGGCATGAATTATATAAGGGCTTGGGGTATGTGGGACATCTCTGTACCTTCCTCTCAATTTTATTGTGAATGTAAAACCTCTAAAAAATTTTTTTCCCTTAAAATTGGCAATTGCAACCAATCTTTCAGACTCTCTTGAGAATACCTTCTCTTTGTCTTTCTTTCTCTCTCTCTCTTTCTCCTTATTCTTATTTTAATATAACATTTTATTAGTATGTCCATAAATATGGCCTGCACTGAAATAAACATTTTCTGGAACTATGTACTTTCATGGCATTCTGGAGTGTAACAGTGTTAGGTGGTTCTTCTTCCTTTTCTCCTGCCAAGATCAGAGCACTGAAGTCAGTGAAGAATTCTGCTTCTTCACTCTGTTATCAGTTCTGAATCTGCCCATAATTAACAGTGTGAACCTGGGCAGCTAACTTAACCTAAGTTTCAGCCTCAGTGATCCTGTGTTAGTATAACAAAAAAAAAAAAACAAAATAACCAAAATCTTAGTTTTAGTCCAGGTTTGATGCAGGATGCTGGATGCTTGGGACTGATGCACGGGGATAATCCAGAGAGAGGGTGTGGGGCGGGAGGGTGGAGGTGGGGGTCGGGATTGGGAGTTCATGTACACTCATGGCTAATTCATGTCAATGTGTAACAAAACGAATACAGTATTGTAAAGCAAAACAAACTAAAAAATAAAAATTAATT
>SJXQ01004262.1:28390-71257 GCA_006408695.1 Aepyceros melampus | reverse complement strand
CGGGGGGAGGTGGGGGTCGGGATTGGGAGTTCATGTACACTCGTGGCTGATCCATGTCGATGTGTAGCAAAATGAATACAGTATTGTAAAGCAAAACAAACTAAAAAAATAAAAATTAATTAAAAAAAAGAAGGGCTTAGACATTTTTTGATCACTTCAATTAAGCAGTTAGAACAAAGACTGACTTGAAATGAGAGCTCAGTATGGGTTAAAGGTTGATATTTGAATATATATTTTAAAAGCACAGTATCCAAGCACTTTAAAAATGCATTATTATTATATATTGTTTATTTATTCACTATTTCCTACTTATTTCTTTTTTCTTTAGATCCTATATCTTATTTTCTTAAATATATGAAAAAGTTTATTAAGAAGGTGCATTAAAATTGAAGACATAGACCAAATATGGTTAGATGTACTCTTTGTATATAATTGTTTCAAATATTTTCACTCACTCTTTCAAGAAGTTGCTCTAGTAATGCTGTGTCCTTCTATATTTTTATATTTAAAGAGGTAGAGAGTAAGATCAGCCTGATTGGCTAAGGCTAAGTCACTTCAGTCGTGTCTGACTCTGTGCGACCCCATAGACAGCAGCCCGTGAGGCTCCCCCGTCCCTGGAATTCTCCAGGCAAGAACACTGGAGTGGGTTGCCATGTCCTTCTCCAATGCATGAAAGTGAAAAGTGAAAGTTAAGTCACTCAGTCGTGTCTGACTTTTAGCGACCCCATGGACTGCAGCCTACCAGGCTCCTCCGTCCGTGAGATTTTCCAGGCAAGATTACTGGAGTGGGGTGCCATTGCCTTCTCCAATCAGCCTGATTAGTAACACAAAAATCATTTACATGAAACCAAGAGTGGTTTAGAGCCATAGCCTCATCCAACTTATTTAGCTATATAACTTTAGACAGTCCGTCCCTTACCTAATTTATTTATTTTTTCTCCATTGTTAATGAGCTTTAAAAGCTTACCTTAAGAATCCTTCATGACAAGACTTGAGATAACTTGTGTGAAAATAGCCAGTTCATGGAACGAAAAAAAGCAATACTTGTTAGAATTGCTTATTAAAATACTAAAATGATTCTATTTTTAACCACTGTTTATGCAGAGTACATCATGAGAAATGATGGGCTGGAGGAAGCACAAGCTGGAATCAAGATTGGTGAGAGAAATATCAATAAACTCAGATATGCAGGTGACACTGCCCTTATGGCAGAAAGTGAAGAGGAACTAAAGAGCCTCTTTATGAAAGTGAAAGAGGAGAGTGAAAAAGTTGGCTTAAAGCTCAACATTCAGAAAATGAAGATCATGGCATTTGGTCCCATCACTTCATGGCAAATAGATGGGGAAACAGTGGAAATAATGGCTGTCTTTATTTTTGGGGGCTCCAGAATCACTGCAGATGGGTGACTGCCATGAAATTAAAAGACACTTACTTCTTGGAAGGAAAGTTATGACCAACCTAGACAGTATATGAAAAAACAGAGACAGTACTTTGTCAACAAAGGTCCATCTAGGTCAAGGCTATGATTTTTCCAGTAGTCGTGTATGGATGTGAGAGTTGGACTATAAAGAAAGCTGAGCACAGAAGAATTTATGCTTTTGAACTGTGGTGTTGGAGAAAACTCTTGAAAGTCCCTTGAACTGCAAGGAGATCCAACCAGTCCATACTAAAGGAGATCAGTCCTGGGTGTTCTTTGGAAAGACTGATGTTGAGGCTGAAACTCCAACACTTTGGCCACCTGATGTGAAGAGCTGACTCACTTGAAAAGACCTTGATCCTGGGAAAGATTGAGGGCAGGAGGAGAAGGGGACAATAGAGGATGAGATGGTTGGATGGTATCACCAACTCAATGGACATGAGTATCTGTAAACTCCGGGAGTTAGCGATGGACAGGGAGGCCCGGCATGCTGTGGTTCATGGGGTCACAAAGAGTCAGACATGACTGAGCGACTGAACTGAACTGAGCTGAATTCACTTGGTAACACTTGGAAATGGGATGAACATCTGTGTTAGATAATTGACTTTATCCAAAGGAAACAATAACTTCTCCAATCTTATGACAGGAAGTAGTTTTGCAACTGGGAGCAGGGAGACTTCTGAAGTTAGGCTCCTGACTCTTCCCAGAAACTGGGAAACAGGAATGCTATCTCTGTTAATGATTACACTTCCAGGAGAGGGCTCCTAGATTTTGAGAAAGACAATTTTGAGCATAAATCAGGCAAGAGGCCTAATTATCTTTTTGAAAAGTTTTGCATACTGTTCAAAGAGACAGAGAAAGGACTTACAATCACACATTTTCTAAAATAAATACTATGAGAAAAGGAAGGAAGTAAAGTCTTCCCTTATTTTCAACAGTGAGAATTCAGCCTTCAGTATTTTTTAATTAAATTTTTATTTTATACTGGGATAAAGAATCTGCTTGCAATACAGGAGACCTGAGTTCAATCCCTAGGTTGCAAAGATCTCTTGGAGAAGATAATGGCAACCCACTCTAGTATTCTTGCCTGGAGAATTCCATGGACAGAGGAGTCTAGTGGGCTAGAGTCCACGGGGTCTCAAAGAGTTGGACATCACTGAGCTACTAACATTTTCAGTTTCATAGTTGATTTACAATGTTGTATATTTTTGAAGTATACAACAAAGTTGTTCAGTTACATATACACATATGCTTATTTTTTTTTTTTTTAGATTATTTTCCCATGTAGGCCATTATGGAGCATTGAATAGAATTCCCTGTGCTATACACTAGGGCCTTACTGTTTTGCCCTTGTGGTCTCATGGACATTATATATCTTAAATGCATTCAGACACATGGGTAACTTTATATTAAATAAAAGTGTGAGGTTATGAATTATAAAAATCTTTTTCAAATTACCCACCATAGGTTAGATTTTCAGGAACAGATTCTGAGATTTGCATGCAAGGATTTTATTGGGGAAACACTGCTGGGAATAGCATCTCTGAGAAGTGAGATAAACAGAACTGAAAGGTGAATTCTGATGCTTCAGGAAGCAGAGGGAACTAGTGCCTCAGTCCTGCATGAGGGCCTAGGTGGTTCCCCATAATGCCCACTCTATGCTTTATACATTCTTTAACTGAGTAAATACTTATTCATCTCTCTGATAAGCACCAGATATTTCTTTTTGGAAGAAGCAAGAGAAAAAAAATAGTTCTAAAAGATTACAAAAGTGATTTTTCCAAATACAGAGGGAAAAAAAAATACAACTTAATTAACTTATTCCAATCTCATTTGTCAACAAAGTAGGATTTTTATTTGTCTGTTTGTTTATTAGTTTACACCTGTTTTCATTTTCTATCATCATATGATATTCAGGAGTTTTGGACTGTATGTTCCCCCTATTCCATCCTATGTTAGGTTTGTGTTTTCAGGCACTTAGCATCAGTTAGCATGGATTTGCACTTATTTTTTAGGAAACTCTAGCCATCTCTGTTTACTTTCTTGCACAGGCCTATTTACATTTGGAAACTTTTAAATCAATGACACAGTAAAGACTATAAATTGACAGCATCAACGATGAGGAGGATGGTGATAAAAATGGAGGATTTACTAAGTCTCAAGTATTGGACTAAGAAGTTTATGCACATTGTCTCCTCATAACAATCCTATAAAGTACCTGTAATGATCATTTTATAAATAAACTGAGACCTAAAAATGAAACAATATCATAGAGCTGGTAAATAGCAGAATAGACCTTGAATAAAGGTGGTTGATGCAAATATTCAAAATCTGCTGGCTTCATTTGTATATTATGTCCTTACTTCTGAACCCACTTCACCACCACAATCCTCACCCACCTCCAGCACCTCCACTTCCCCACCCCTTAGCATCTTCTTATACTTCTATACTGTTAACTATCAGACTAAAGGCAAACAAACACAAGACCATTCAGGTATGATTTCTATCAAATCCCCTACAATTATACAGTGGAAGTGACAAACAGATTCAAGGGATAAGATCTGATAGACAGTGCCTGAATAACTGAACAGAGGTTTGTGACACTGTAGTGATGTCGTGTGGAGGCAGTGATCAAGACCATCTCCAAGAAAGAAAAAAAAATGCAAAAAGGCAAAATGGTTGCTAAGGAGGCCTTACAGATAGCTGAGAAAAGAAGATAAGTTAAATGCAAAGGAGAAAAGGAAAGATATACACATCTGAATGGAGAGTTCTAAGGACTAGCAAAGAGAGATAAGAAAGCTTCCCTCAGTGATCAATGCAAAAAGTAGAGGAAAATACAGTGGTAAAGACTAGAGATCTCTTTAAGAAAATTAGAAATACCAAGGGAACATTTCATGCAAAGATGGGCACAATAAAGGAAAGGAATGGTATGGACCTAACAGAAGCAGAAGATATTAAGAAGAGGTGGCAAGAATACACAGAAAAACTGTACAAAAAGGGTTTTCATGACCAAGTTTAAAATAATGGTGTGATCATTCACCTAGAGCCAGGCATCCTAGAGTCAGACGTCATGTGGGCCTTAGGAAGCATCATTACAAACAAAGCTAGTGGAGGTGATGGAATTCCAGTTGAGCTATTTCAAGTTCTAAAATCTGATGTTGTGAAACTGTTGCACTAAATTATGCCAGCAAATTTGGAAAAGTAAGCAGTGGCCACAGGACTGAAAAAGGTCAGTTCTCATTCCAATCCCAAAGAAAGGCAATGACAAAGAACACTCAAACTACAACATAATTGCACTTATCTCATACACTAGCAAAGTAATGCTCAAAATTCTCCAAGTGAGGCTTCAACAGTATGTGAACTGAGAACTTCCAGATGTTCAAGCTGGATTTAGAAAAGGCAGAGGAACCAGAGATCAAATTGCCAACACCCATTGGATAATAAAGCAAGAGAGTTCCAGAAAAATATCTACTCCTGCTTTATTGACTATGCCAAAGAATTTGTGTGGATCACAGCAAACTGTGGAAAATTCTGCAAGAGATGGGAATACCAGACCACCTTACCTGCCTATTGGGTTTCCCTAGTGAACTCAGATGGTAAAGCATCTACCTGCAATGCGGGAGACACGGGTTTGATCCCTGGGTCAGGAAGATCCCCTGGAGAATGAAATGGCAACCTACTCCACCACTCTCACCTGGAAAATTCATGGATGGAGGAGCCTGGTGGGCTACAGTCTATAAGGTCGCAAAAAGTCAGACACGACTGAGTGACTTCACTTTTCCTGCCTGTTGAAAAATTTGTATGCAGGTCAAGAAGCAACTGTTAAAACCGGATGTGGAACAATGGACTCGTTCCAACTGGGAAAGGAGTACTTCAAGGCTGTATATTGTCACCCTGCTTATTTAACTTCTATGCAGAGTATATCATGTGAAATGCTGGGCTGGATGAAGCACAAGCTGAAATCAAAATTGCCAGGAAGAATATCAATAACCTCAGAGATGCAGATGATATCACCCTTATGGCAGAGAGTGAAGAGGACTGAAGAGCCTCTTGATGAAAGTGAAAGAGGAGAGTGAAAAAGATGGCTTAAAACTCAAAATTCAAAACAGTAAGATCATGGTATCTGATCTCATCACTTCATGGCAAATAGATGGAAAAACAATGGAATCAGTGACAGACTTTATTTTCTTTGGTACCAAAATCACTGCAGATGGTGGCTGCAGCCATGAACTTACAGATGCTTGCTCCTTGGAAGAAGAGCTGTGACCAACCTAGGCAGCATATTGAAAAGCAGAAACATTACTTTGAAAACAAAGGTCCATCTAGTCAAAGCCATGGTTTTTCCGGTAGTCATGATGGATGTGAGATTTGGATCATAAAGAAAGCTAAAAGTGAAGTCGCTCAGTCGTGTCTGACTCTTTGCGATCCCATGGACTGTAGTCTACCAGGCTTCTCTGTCTATGGGATTTTCCAGGCAAAAGTACTGGAGTGGGTTGCCATTTAGCTGAGTACCAAATAATTGATGCTTTTGAACTGTGGTGTTGGAGAAGACTCTTGAGAGCCCCTTGGATTGCAAGGAGATCCAACCAGTCCATCCTAAAGGAAATCAGTCTTGAATATTCATTCGAAGGACTGATGTTGAAGCTGAAACTCCAATACTTGGCCACCTGATGCAAAGAACTGACTCTTTGGAAAATACCTTGATGCTAGGAAAGATTGAAGACAGAGGAGAAAGGGAAGACAGAGATGGTTGGATAGAATCACTGACTCAATGGACTTGAGTTTGAGCAAGCTCCCAGCATTGGTGATGGACAGGGAAGCCTGATGTGCAGCTGTCCACGGGGTTGTAAAAAGTCAGACACGATTGAGAGACTGAATTGAACTGAGCTGAAAGGCATACATGAGTCAATGAAGTTATCAAGTTTTGGGTTCATAAATCTATGTTTGAAACATAATTTTAGTGTTTGGTAGTTGGTATAAGTAGGCAAATTATTTCACTTCCCTGAGCCTCAGTTTCCTCATCTGAATAAATGATGACAATAAAAGCTACCTTGTAGGAAGTAGCTGTAAATTTCCTGCCATATGATGAAACTCAATAAACAAATGATAGCTCTTGCTGTTTATAAATATATTGACAATTATTTTGCAAAGATGAAGTAGTTGCATTGATGCCGCCAAAGTTGGAACTAGTGAAGATGTGGATTCACATGGAAGTGATTTCCAGAATGAAGATGAGCAGCATATTAGGTTAGAATACTTGAAAGTGGTAGCAACTATTAAGTTTGGAATCTAGAGAGCTGAACTATTTAAAAAATAATCCAAAAGGGTAATTTTTTTAAATGGAGAATAAATAATAGGATTCTACAGGAGGAAATTTTTATAACCAAATAAAGAACTCCCAAAGCTAAACTGTTCCTTCAAGATATGATGGTTGGAAGGATATTTAACAAATTGTTAAGTTCATTCCTTTTCAATTATTTGTAGGAAATAATCATAACTATCAAATTATTTTTAAATTATAAGACATCAATTATTCATAATATAAACAAGTGAAACAAATGAAATGATTACAAATAACTGAGTATTAAAGTATGTTATATTAATTTAAGGGCTTCCCAAGTGGCTTATTGGTAAAGAATCTACCTGCCAAGCAGGAGACACTGGTTCAATCCCTGGATAGGGAAGATGCCCTGGCGAAAGGAATGGCAACCCACTCCAATATTCTTGCCTGGGAAATTCTATGAACAGTGGGCCTGGCCACCTATAGTGCATGGAGTTGCAAAGACTGGACACAACTTAGTGACTAACAAAACAACTTTAAAGAAAATTATGTAGTTATTATATATGTAAGACCTATATCTAGAGAATGTGTATATTAGAATAATGGTAGAGTGTCATATTATTTATAAATATATGAACATATGCATAAGACAAATATAGTTCTCTCTCATATATGAAAAAATAAATGAAAATATAATCAGTGATTCTTTATTCATGGTAGAACCACAGGCAATATTTTTCTCCCTGTGTGTATGTGTGATGTTCCAGATTTCCATAAGGAGCAAGACTTCATAAAGTATTAGAATCTGGCCCACACTGATGCACACTTGCCTCCTCAGGTCCAGTTTTCCCTCCTAAGGTCAGCTAATGTTTATGACAGTGATAGAAAAAGATGCAAATATTTACTTCCTAAACAGTAGGAAGGCCTTTCAAGGCCTTCAATAATGGTTGTAGGCACTCTTACAGTCAACTGATTAAGATCTGTGCACCCATAAAAAGTGTAGAGATTAAAGGAGAGTACTGAAAATGTATTCATAATTAGAGAAGGGACCGAGATTGTGTTTGGGACATGATTAACTGGTAATCAGTAAAGAACAAACTGATTATTAGCTGTTCAATTGTTGTTAGTCTTAGGGGATTCCACTCAGTGGCCTAATTAAACTGAGCTTGAAGGCTTCACATATCCATTCAGTGGCAATTTTATTATAATATTCAGTCCTTTGCATGAGATTTGCCTTCCCTCTCTTTAATCATATGTTTTGCCTCTGTGTAACACCTTCCTTGATTAGTTTCTCTACAGGATTAGCTCTTGATAACTGCATGGTTTATGAAAGCAAATGTCACATATAAGACAATGTGGATATTAAGGTTTCTTGTCAGTCTTCAAATTTTTATAAAGGAAAAACAAGCAAAAGACATGCACTTGTTTTAATTAAAAGGACTTTCTTGGCTATTCTGAACTGTTTATTTGTTTGGCTCTGAATATTTTGACAGATAAGATTTCAGAAAAAAAGAAAGCAAACATATATTGCAATGACTCCAGAGAAATAAAAGTATTTTACATTTTCAATTCAAACTCAAGGGAACTTTTATTAATTGCATTATTCCCAGCATGTAGGGCACCCTCTAAGGATAGCAGTAATTCTTTCTGGCTCTAGGGTATCACTTAGATTAGAAATGCTCTCAGTGCTTTGAAATATGCAGCACAGAGGCCCTACATGTGTGTCTGTAGCTCAAAACCAAGTAGTGATTTAACAATTAGTTGATTAATTCGATCAATGTTAATGACTAAACTGTGGCTGATTTGACTAATGCAGGCTTTCACATGAATTTTTGGTAAAAAAAAGCATCTGGGTTGGCTGTATAATTTATTGATAACTCAGTTACCAAATCTCAATTTCGTACTCTCTACCATAAACTTAGGTAGCAAAAATTGAGCTGAGTCTAAGCCAGAATAATTTCATGTTATGGCTTATAATAAGACAGATAAACATGTCTATTATAAACAAAGGAAGAAAGCCATAATAATTTCTATGCTGTAATGTGCTAAGTTGCTTGAGTCATGTCTGACTCTTTGCGATCCTATGGACAGTAGCCTGCCAGGCTCCTCTGTCCATGGGATTCTCCAGGCAAGAATACTGAAGTGGGTTGCTGTACCCTCCTCCAGGGGATCTTCCTGACCCAAACCTGTGTCTCTTATGTCTACCTGTTGTTAGCTGGCAGGTTCTTTACCACTAGCTTCACCTGGAAAGCCCCAGTAATTTCTATTTCAGATCCTAGAAGTCACAAGTTAATACTAATATAGCATTTCACTTTCAAAAAGTAATAAAACTTGATAATACTCTCTGTAAGTTGATAAGTAAGCCAGTATGGATAAACCTCAGAGCCATTTTCAAAACAACTTTTATTTTTAAAACTTCCAGTACATCTGTATAATTGCTCCATTAACAACAATGTTGTCATTGTTCAGTTGCTAAGCTGTGACCCACCCATGGACTTCTGCCTACCAGGCCACCTGTCTATGGGGTTTTCCAGGTAAGAATATTGGAGTAGGTTGCCACTTCCTTCTCCAGGAGATCTTCCCAACCAAGGAGCTGAACCAATATCTCCTGCATTGGCAGATAGATTCTTTACCACTGAGGCACCAGGGAAGCTCATTAACAAAAAGTAATATCTATTCAGTGCCTACTATATACAGTCTATACTTTAAGGTAGTTTCATTTGACTAAGTTACAGTTTTATTCATGAACATTTTGGTAATAAATGAATTCTCATTTACTTGGAATATACAATTGTGAAAAATTGAAGGCATATAGCTAAAATTTATGCAAACATCGTATTTTCAATATAACATACTTGTACAAAACTGATGATGAAAATAATACCTACTAGAAAAATATCATTATTTTTCAGAAGACAGAGATTTTGCCATTCTTTACCATACTTCCTCATGTCTGTATTTCTAGTACTTGATAGGGTTATTGCAAACAGTAGGTACTTGTGCAATTTTTGTTGAAAGAATAAATTAATGAATTAATACATAGAAGAAAGAAACAAAAATTTAGAAGGAAATGCAAACTGGTATGCATTTCTTTCCTTCTACTTTGAAGAAAACATTGGCTCCTAATTGGAAGAATAACCCTACAGTCTCCTGCGTGTATTCAGTCTCTTGAGAATATATATATATTTTTAATTTCCTGGGTCACTTCTCTAAGTTATCATTCTCATAGGCATCAGTCTTTTTCTTTGAAGCCAGCACTAATTCTTCCTCTACAGAAAATGGATTTGAAAAGCAGAAGCTAAATTTTTTAGGAAAACTATCCAAAACCCAGTAAAATAGTTGATATTTAAAGGAAATTTCATTGACCAGCTATTTGTATGTGAACCACTTACTTGAATAACTTTTCTGAATTCCACCAAAATGATCAATTTCTTAATATTTCTGGGATTCAGTTCAGTTCAGTCATTCAGTCATGTCTGACTACTTGTGACCCCATGAACTGCAGCACGCCAGGCCTCCCTGTCCATCACCAATTCCGGAGTCTATCCAAACCTATGTCCATTGAGTCCGTGATGCCATCCAGCCATTTCATCCTCTGTCGTCCCCTTCTCCTCCTGCCCTTAATCCTTCCAGGCATCAGGGTCTTTTCAAATGAGTCAGCACTTTGCATCAGTTGGCCAAAGTATTGGAGTTTCACCTTCAACATCAGTCCTTCCAATGAACACTCAGACTGATCTCCTTTAGGATGGACTGATTGGATCTCCTTGCAGTCCAAGGGACTGTCAAGAGTCTTCTCCAACACCACAGTTCAAAAGCATCAATTCTTTGGTGCTCAGCTTTCTTCACAGTCCAACTCTCACATCCATATATGACCATAGCTTTGCCTAGATGGACCTGTGTTGGCAAAGTACTATCTCTGCTTTTTAATATGGTGTCTAGTTTGGACATAACTTTCCTTCCAAGAAGTGAGTGTCTTTTAATTTCATGGCTGCAGTCACCATCTGCAGTGATTTTGGAGCCCAAAAATATAAAGTCATCCACTGTTTCCATTGTTTCCCCATCTATTTGCCATGAGGTGATGGGACCAAATGCCATGATCTTAGTTATCTGAATGTTGAGTTTTAAGCCAAATTTTTCACTCTCCTCTTTCACTTTCATCAAAAGGCTCTTTAGTTCTTCACTTTCTGCCACAAGGGTGGTGTCATCTGCATATCTGAGGTGATTGATATTTCTCCCGATAATCTTGATTCCAGCTTGTGTTTCTTCCAGTCCAGTGTTTCTCATGATGTACTCTGCATAGAAGTTAAATAAGCAGGGTGACAATATACAGCCTTGACATACTCCTTTTCCTATTTGGAACCAGTCTGTTGTTCCATATCCAGTTCTAACTGTTGCTTTCTGACCTGCATACAGATTTCTCAAGAGGCAGGTCAGGTGGTCTGGTATTCCCATCTCCTTCAGAATTTTCCAGTTTATTGTGATCCACACAGTCAAAGGCTTTGGCATAGTCAATAAAGCAGAAATAGATGTTTTTCTGGAACTCTCTTGCTTTTTCCATGATCCAGCGGATGTTGGCAATTTGATCTCTGGTTCCTCTGCCTTTTCTAAAACCAGCTTGAACATCAGGGAGTTCGCAGTTCACGGATTGCTGAGGTCTGGCTTGGAGAATTTTGAGCATTACTTTACTAGCATGTGAGATGAGTGCAATTGTGTGGTAGTTTGAGCATTGTTTGGCATTGCCTTTCTTTGGAATTGGAATGAAAACTGACCTTTTCCAGTCCTGTGGCCACTGCTGAGTTTTCCAGATTTGCTGGCAAATTGAGTGCAGCACTTTCACAGCATCATCTTTCAGGATTTGAAACAGCTCAACGGGAATTCCATCACCTCCACTAGCTTTGTTCGTAGTGATGCTTTCTAAGGCCCACTTGACTTCACATTCCAAGATGTCTGGCTCTAGATTAGTCAACACATCATCATGATTATCTGGGTCATGAAGATCTTTTTTGTACAGTTCTTCCGTGTATTCTTGCCACCTCTTCTTAATATCTTCTGCTTCTGTTAGGTCCAGACCATTTCTGTCCTTTATCGAGCCCATCCTTGCATGAAATGTTCTCTTGGTATCTCTAATTTTCTTGAAGAGATCTCTAGTCTTTCCCATTCTGTTCTTTTCCTCTATTTCTTTACATTGATTGCTGAAGAAGGCTTTCTTATCTCTTCTTGCTATTCTTTGGAACTCTGCATTCAGATGCTTATATCTTTCCTTTTCTCCTTTGCTTTTTGCTTCTCTTCTTTTCACAGCTATTTGTAAGGCCTCCCCAGACAGCCATTTTGCCTTTTTGCATTTCTTTTCCATGGGGATGGTCTTGATCCCTGTCTCCTGTACAATGTCACGAACCTCATTCCATAGTTCATCAGGCACTCTATCTATCAGATCTAGACCCTTAAATCTATTTCTCACTTCCACTGTATAATCATAAGGGATTTGATTTAGGTCATACCTGAATGGTCTAGTGGTGTTGCCCACTTTCTTCAATTTAAGTCTGAATTTGGCAATCAGGAGTTCATGATCTGAGCCACAGTCAGCTCCCGGTCTTGTCTTTGTTGACTGTATAGAGCTTCTCCATCTTTGGCTGCAAAGAATATAATCAATCTGATTTCGGTGTTGACCATCTGGTGATGTCCATGTGTAGAGTCTTCTCTTGTGTTGTTGGAAGAGGGTGTTTGCTATGACCAGTGCATTTTCTTGGCAAAACTCTATTAGTCTTTGGCCTGCTTCATTCCGCATTCCAAGGCCAAATTTGCCTGTTACTCCAGGTGTTTCTTGACTTCCTACTTTTGCATTCCAGTCCCCTATAATGAAAAGGACATCTTTTTTGGGTATTAGTTCTAAAAGATCTTGTAGGTCTTCATAAAACCGTTCAACTTCAGCTTCTTCAGCATTACTGGTTGGGGCATAGATTTGGATAATTGTGATATTGAATGGTTTGCCTTGGAGACGAACAGTGATCATTCTGTCGTTTTTGAGATTGCATCCAAGTACTACATTTCGGACTCTTTTGTTGACCATGATGGCTATTCCATTTCTTTTGAGGGATTCCTGCCCTCAGTACTAGATATAATAGTCATCTGAGTTAAATTCACCCATTCCGGTCCATTTTAGTTCGCTGATTCCAAGAATGTCGATGTTCACCCTTGCCATCTCTTGTTTGACCACTTTCAATTTGCCTTGATTCATGGACCTGACATTCCAGGTTCCTATGCAATACTGCTCTTTACAGCATCGGATCTTGCTTCTATCACCAGTCACATCCATAACTGGTTATTGTTTTTGCTTTGGCTCTATCCTTTCATTCTGTCTGGAGTTATTTCTCCACTGATCTCCAGTAGCATATTGGGCACCTACTGACCTGGGGAGTTTCTCTTTTGGTATCCTATCATTTTGCCTTTTCATACTGTTCATGGGGTTCTCAAAGCAAGAATACTGAAGTGACTTGCCATTCCCTTCTCCAGTGGACCACATTCTATCAGACCTCTCCACCATGACCCACCCATCTTGGGTTGCCCCACAAGCATGGCTTGGTTTCATTGAGTTAGACAAGGGTGTGGTCCTAGTGTGGTTAGATTGACTAGTTTTCTGTGAGTATGGTTTCAGTGTGTCTGCCTTCTAATTCCCTCTTGCAACACCTACCATCTTACTTGGGTTTCTCTTACCTTGGGCGTGGGGTATCTCTTCACTGCTGCTTCAACAAAGGACAGCCACTGTTCCTCACCTTGGAGGAGCGGTATCTCCTTACCACTACCGTTCCTGACCTTCAATGTAGGATAGCTCCTCTAGGCCCTTCTGTGCCTGCCCAGCCACCACTCCTCAGGTTGCTCCTCCCGGCCGCTGGCCCTGGCCTTGGGCGTGGGTGGCTCCTCTCTGCTGCCGCTCCTGGCCTCGGGGGTGAGGTGGCTTCTCCCGGCCGCCCCAGATCTCAGCAGTGGGGTGTTTCCTCCTTGCTGCCACTGGCCTCAGACGTGGGGTAGCTTCTCCTGGCCGCCACCCTGACCTCAGAAGTGGGGTGTCTCCTCCCGGCCACCACTGACCTCAGACGCGGGGTGTCTCCTCCCGGCTGCCGCCCCTGATCTCAGATGCTGGGTAGGTCCCTCCAGCCGCTACTGACCTCGGATGCGGGTAGTTCCTCTCTGCCTTTCCTGCACCGTAGTGACCTGGCACTCTAGGCCGCTGCCCCTGACCTCAGACGTGGGGTAGCTCTCGCTGCGCTCAAGTGCGGCATCTCTCAGCCACGCTCAAGTGCGGCAGCCGCCTCCGCCACCTGCGCTCAAGTTATTTATCACTCCTTTAAATTTTGCACCTGAGTGAGTGAGTCTGGATGTCTTGCTTACCTCATCCTGCTTGGGCCCTATTTCTTGAACACCTAACTCTGGACTCAGAATCATTCCTCCCACATAGAAAAGAAGTAACTATGTAAGAAGAGATCCAGAAAGTGTAATGTCATTAAAAGGGAATGTTTCCCAAGGGAGAGGATCAGAGAGGAGTGTCAAATGTTGCTGTATATCCTGGCTTGGAGAATTTTGAGCATTACTTTGCTAGCATGTGAGATGCTGTAATTGTGTGATCGTTTGAACATTCTTTGGCATTGCCTTTCTTTGGGATTGGAATGAAAACTGACCTTTTCCAGTCCTGTGGCCACTGCTGAGTTTTCCAGATTTGCTGGCATATTGAGTGCAGCACTTTCACAGCATCATCTTTCAGGATTTGAAATAGCTCATCTGAAATTCTATCACCTCCACTAGCTTTGTTCATAGTGATGCTTCCTAAGGCCCACTTGACCTCACACTCCAGGATGTCTGGCTCTAGGTGAATGATCTCACCATCATGGTTATTGGGGTCATCAAGATCATTTTTTGTGTAGTTCTCCTGTGTATTCTTGCCACCTCTTAATATCTCCTGCTTCTGTTAGGTCCATACCATTTCTGTCCTTTATTGTGCCCATCTTATTGTGCACATCCAGTATTGTGGGTAAGAATCCCTTAGAAAAAAATGGAGTAGGGCTCATAGTCAACAAAAAGTCTGAAATGCAGTAGTTGTGTGCAATCTCAACAACAACAGAATGATCTTTGTTCATTTCCAAGTCAAACCATTCGCTATCACAGTAATCCAAGTCTGTGCCCCAACTGCTAATGCCAAAGAAGCTGAAGTTGCACATTCTATGAAGACATATATGACCTTCTAAAACTAACACTGAAAAAGATGTCCTTTTCATCATAGGGAACTAGAATTCACAAGTAAGAAGTTAAGCTATACTTGGAGTAGCAGGCATGTTTGCCCTTGGAGGACAAAATGAAGCAGGGCAAAAGCTAACTGAGTTTTGCCAAAAGAACGCACTGGTCATAGCAAACACCTTCTTCCAACAACACAAGAGAAGACTGTACACACGGACATCACCAGATGCTCAATACCAAAATCAAATTGGTTATATTCTTTGCAGCCGAAGATGGAGAATGTCTATACAGTCAGCAAAAACAAGACCAGGAGCTGACTATGGCTCAGACCATGATCTCCTTATTGCCAAATTCAGACTTAAATTGAAGAAAGTAGGGAAAACCACTAGACCATTCATGTAGACTAAATCAAATTCCTTATGATTATACAGTGGAAGTGACAAATTGATTCAAGATATTAGATCTCGTAAGCAGAATGCCTGAAAAACCGTGGACAGAGTTTGTGATGTCAGGGGATTCCTTGATAGTTCAGTTGGTAAAGAATTTGCGAGTAATGCAGGTGACCCTGGTTCAATTCCTGGGTCAGGAACATCCCGTGAAGAAGGGATAGGCTACCAACTCCAGTGTTCTTGGGCTTCCCTTATGGCTAAGCTGGTAAAGAATATGCAATCTGGGAGACCTGGGTTTGATCCCTGGGTTGGGAAAATACCCTGGAGAAGGGAAAGGCTACCTTCTCTAGTATTCTAGCCTGGAGAATTCCATGGTTAGTACAGTCCATGGAGTCGCAAAGTTGGACACAACTGAGCCACTTTCACTTTCACTTTTTGTAACATTGATGGTTATCAAAACCACCCCCAAGAAAAAGAGATACAAAAAGGCAAATGGTTGTCTGAGGAGGCCTTAGAAATACCTGAGAAAAGAAGAGAAGCAAAAGACAAAGGAGAAAAGGAAAGGTATATCCATCTGAATGCAGAGTTCCAAAGAATAGCAAGGAGAGATAAGAAAGCTTTCCTAAATGATCAATACAAAGAACAGTTAGGAGCACACAATGTTAAACACATGATAATATACAAAAATTAGTTGATTTATTTCATTTGTTTTCATCATTTAAAATAAATTAAAATGGATTTATCAATAAGACAGCAATTCTTGTTCATTCATTTCAGTGAGTAAAACACTGTCTCAAGAGTAGAAGTTCTGTGTTGTTGTTTAGTCGCTAAGTTATGTCCAGCTCTTTGTGATTCCATGGACTGTAGTCTGTCAGGACCCTTTGTCCATGGGTTTTCCCAGGCAAGAATACTGATGTGAGTCGCCATTACCTACTTCAGGGAATCTTCCTGACCCAGGGATTGAATCCACATCTCCTGCATTGCAGGCGGATCTTCAACACTGAGCCACCAGGAAAGCCCCAGGTTTCTGTAGAGTGTCGAAATTTATTGCTTTTGTAGAGCAGTTAAAATAAATTATTCATAATTCAAATTATCACCAGATTTGTTATAAGGGAGTATTTAATGAACTTATGATTTGTTGGTTAACTATTTTAAATACGGTGATGTGTACATATCAATTCCAAACTTTCAGTCTATCACTTGACCCCACCCTTGTCCCCTGGTAACCATAAATCCATTCTCTAAGCTTGTGAGTCTGTTTCTGTTTTGTGAATGAGTTCATTTGTATCATTTATTTTTTTAGATTCTGCATGTAATTGATATCATATGATATTTGTCTTTCTCTGTCTGACTTATACTTTACTTAGTTTCACTTAGTATGATACCAGATCCAGTCATGTTACAGCAAATAGCTTTATTTCATTCCTTTTAATTGCTGAGTTACATTCCATTGTATATGTGTATCAAATCTTCTTTCTCCATTAATTTGGCAACAGAATTTTAGGTTGTTTCCAAGTCTTGGGTATTGTAAACAATGTTGCAATGAACACTGTAGTACATACATCATTTGGAGTTACGGATTACCGAGGCCATATAAGGACATTCCATAATGTTCTTCTTAGTGGCTGCACCAATTTGCATTACCATCAACAGTGTAGGTGGGTTTCCTTCTCTCAACTTTCCACACCCTTTCCAGCATTTATCGCTTGTAGATTTTCTGATGATGGTCATGCTAAGTGGTGTGAGATGATGTCTCACTGTAATTTTGAGATGCACTTCTCTAATAATTAGCAGTGTTGAGCATCTTTTCATGTACCTCTTGACCATCTGTGTCTCCTTTGGAGAATGCCTATTTAAATCTTTTGCCCATTTTTTGATTAGGTTGTTTGTTCTTTGGATGTTGAGCTACATGAACTGTTTGTATATCTTGGAGACAACTCACTTGCTGTCACATAGTTTGCAAATATTTTCTACCATTCTGCAGGTTGTCCTTTCACTTTGTTTGTTGTTTCCTTTGCTGGGCCAAAGCTCTTAAATTTCACTGGGTCCCATTTGTTATTTCTGTTTTTATTTGCATTACTCTGGGAGACAGATCAAAAAAAATGTTGTTGTGATTTATGTTCTGTTTATGTTTTCCTGTAAAATTTTATAGTATCCATTTTTATATTAAGGTATTTATTTTATTTTTGTGTATGATATCAAAGAGTGTTCCAGTTTCCTTTTTTAACATGTAGCTGTCTAGTTTTCCCAGCATCATTTTTTGAAGAGGCTCTTTTCTCCATTACTATAAAAACAATAATATAAAAAATTTAAAAAGAACATATGACTTGGAGCTCTAGTCTTCCTTGTAAAGAGAAAATCCACTCTCATATCATCAGTGCATGCAAGCTTAGTCGTTCAGTCCTGTCTGACTCTTTGCAGCCCCATAGACTGTGGTCCTTTAGGCTTCTTTGTCCATGGGAGTTTCTAGGCAAGAATCCTGGAGGGGGTTACAATGCCTTCCTCCAGAGGATCTTCCAGACCCAGGATTTGAACCCAACTCCTCTCTCTCCTGCATTGCAGGTGAATTCTTTACCTACTGAGCCATTGAGGAAGCCACATATCATTCAGACTTTCTGTTAGTTTGTAGACTAATAACTAAAGTGATTACTTACAATTCAGTATGTTCCAATCTACTAAAACATCACATATCATATGGAATAGTTTCTCACTTTTCTAAGAATATTGGTGTTTACAGACTCATCTGCATTATAAGAAAAATATAAAAAACATAGGAAACTGCATTCAAAACATGCTGCCTTCAGAGTTTTAATGATTTATAATATAGAAGTAAAATAGAAAT
The DNA here is from genome assembly GCA_006408695.1 of Aepyceros melampus. Classification (NCBI taxonomy): domain Eukaryota; kingdom Metazoa; phylum Chordata; class Mammalia; order Artiodactyla; family Bovidae; genus Aepyceros; species Aepyceros melampus. The sequence continues at coordinate 53,102 of SJXQ01004262.1, read as the reverse complement.
TAAAGCTATTTTCCAAGCAGACATGAAAATGAGAGGAGAATATACCTAGCTTTGTTTCACAGTTTTTGTAAATTCCAAGTTTGTATGTATTTGAATACACATAGTTATTGTTCTCAGACCAAAGCATGCAGAGTATGTACAGCTATTGGTCTTGAAAAAAGAATAGTATTCCATCATCATAAAGGTCCCTAAGAAACCATTTAAACAACTTTATTGATTTTTCCCCTGTTGGTACATTAGTTCAAACAGCTCCCAAGGAGCACCTCTGTACTTGAACAGAATTCTTGACCACTAGTGATGAAAGTAACAGTAAATTAGTTCCTCTTCTTGCTTTCTTGATTATTCAGGTTAAAACTCATACTGAGGTTTCAATGCAGAGTTAACATATAAGCAACATGAAGAATTTTAATATAACTTTTTTTAGAGCACTTTTAGATTCACAGCAAAAGAATGGAGAGTACAGAGCCCAATATAGAAGCTTAGTGTGAGTCACTCAGTAGTGTCTGACTCTTTGCAACCCCATGGTTTGCAGCCCATCAGAATCTTCTGTCCATGGAATTCTCCAGGCAAGAATGCTGGAGTGGGTAGCCATCCCCTTCTCCAGAAATCTTCCTGACTCAGGGATTGAACCTGAATGTCCTGCATTGCAGGTAGATTCTTTACAGTCTGAGCTACCAGAGAAGCCTATATGTAGGAATATGTAAGAGATATTGAGGATTCTGTTTCAGACCACTGCAATAAAGCAAATATTGCAATAAAGTGAATCATATTAATTTTTTTTGGTTTCACAGTGCACAGAAAGGTTATGTTTACAATATAGTATAGCCTATTTGGTGTCCAAAGTCATCAAGTCTAAGAAATAATATATGTATCTTTATTTTAAAATATTTTATTGCTAAAAATGTTAACCATCATCTGAACCTTTAGCAAATCATAAACTTTTTGCTGACAGAGTATTTGAAATATTGAAATAATTATCAAATTGTAACATTCTTGATCACACTGACCAGGTATGAGTAAATGCTGTTGGACAAATGGCACTGGTGGACTTCCTCTGTGTAAGGTTGCCATAAATCTTCAATTTGTAAAGAATTCAACATTTACAAAGTACACTAATGTGAAGCACAGTTAAGTGGGATATGCCTGCCTGTACGCTCTGCCACCACACATATACATCTTCGCTTGTTTTCAATCCCTGGCACAAGAGTAGTACATTTATTATAAAAGATGAACTTATTGACACATTATCATCAACCAAACCCATGGTTTAGACTAGGATAAGTCTCTGGAATCTCTGGGGTTATAATAGCATGTATCCAGCATTATCATATTGAGTAATTTCACTGTCTCAAAAGTCCCCTGTTCTCTGACTATTCATACCTCCTTTTCACTTGATCCTGGCAACTTCTGATCCTTTTACTATCTCCATTGTAGCTGTTGTTCACTCACTAAGTCATGTACGACTCTTTGCAACCCCATAGACTGCAGCATACCAGGCTTCTCTGTCCTTCAATATTTCCCGGAGTTTGGCCAAGTTCATGTCCATTGAGTCTGTGATGCCTTCCAACCATCTCATCCTCTGCCACTCTCTTCTTTTTTCTTCAGTCTTTCCCAGCAGCAGGGCCTTTTCCAATCAAGTGGCCAAAGTATTGGAGCTTCAGCTTCAGTGTCAGTCTTTCCAATGAATATTCATAGTTATTTCCTTTAGGATTGACTGGTTTGATCTCCTTGCTGTCTGAGGGACTCTCAAGAGTCTTCTTCTCCAACACCATAGTTCAAAAGCATCAGTTCTTTGGTGCTCAACCTTCTTTATGGTCCACCTCTCACATCCATGCATGACTACAGGAAAAACCATAACTTTGACTATACAAACCTTCATGCACAAAATGATGCTTATGCTTTTTAATATGCTGGTTTGTCTTTTCTAGAATGTTGCATAGTTGGATTTAAGCAATATATAGTCTTTTCAAGTCAGCTTCCTTCATTTAAAAGAGAATCATTTTACATTTATATGTTTTCTAAGTTGAAATTTTCATTCCTAATGACACAAAAATCATTGTTATTCTAGTATATAAATATATCAATTGCATACTACAAGCTATTATTAAGAATATGATAATGGAACATTTTATGATTTGTTTTGATCTTAACATATATCTTAAAGGAATATACAGTCGCTTTACTTTTTTAAAAAATTACTTAAAACAATGATTTTTCTCCCTTTTTGCTTATGTATTTTAGGCCAGAAAAACTCAAGCATGTGTTTCTTTTTTGACATGGTTCACTCTGATCAATTTTGAATTTTTCCTCTATCAGTGTGAAGACTGGATCATTCCATGTTTTTTCCTTATGGTCATCAACATACGAATGTATACATCAATTTAGGGAAAATTTATATCCGAACAACCCATTAACATAGTGTATCTCTTTTGGTACTAGGTCTTTATTTCCTCTATCATTATTTCATAGTTTCTGATTTGCAGACCTTATGTATATTTGTATATTTCATATGTTTCTACATTGATCTTAATATTTTTTAATATTGATAAACTTGTATGATACTTCTAGGAGACTTTCGTGAATCAGATTTTCTATATACAAGATCACATCATCTGCATATAAATACAGTTTTTCTTTTTTCCTTACTTCATTAATTCTGTTTACTTCTTTTTCTTCACACTGGCTAGAACCTCCAGTACAATGTTGATCAGATGTTGATCAGAGAAGGCATCCTTGCTTGTTCCTAATCTTAGAGATAAAACATGTAGTTTCTTACCATAGAATGAGATGATAACTGTAGGATTTTCATAGATATCCTACATCAGATTGAGTTTTTTCTTTTTTTTGATGAAGTTTTTGTCAGAAAGGAATATTGGATTTTATATTAAAAAAATGTTCCTGACTATACTGAGGTGATCAAATTTTGTTGCTTTTAAAATGGTTCATTGCACTGATTGATTTTGAATTTTAAATCAACTTTACACTCATATTATAAACTCCTCTTGACATGTGTTATCCTGTTTACACATTGTTGAATTCAGTTTGCTAAAATCTTGTTTAGAATGTTGGCATCTATTTTAATGAAGGTTGTGTGTATGTGCTCAGTGGAGTCCAGCCCTTTGAGATTGCATGGACTGTCACCCACTGGGCTCTTCTGTACATGGAATTTCCCAGGCAAGAGTACTGGAGTGGACTGCCATTTCTTCCTCCAGGGAATATTTCCAACCCAGGAATTGAATCAGCATCTCTTTCATGTTCTGCGTTGGCAGGCAGATTCTTTACCACTGTGCCACCTAGGAAGCTAGTGAAGTTTATCAGTTGGTAATTTTCATTGTTTTCTAACTCCTTTCTTTCATTTTAGAATCAAGATTGCTGCTTAAGGAATAAGTTGATAATATTTCTTGCTTCTCAATTTTCTGAAAAAGACTGTATAGAAATGCTATTTCTTTTTTTCAAAAAAATTTTGGTAGTACTCATTCATAAAGTTAGCAGGCATGAAAAGTTCTTTGTTAGTAGGCTTTTAACTACAATCTCTTTAGTAGATATGGAATCATTCATGATGAGCTAATTTCTTCTTGAGTGAACTATGGTAGTTCCATTTTCATAGAACAATTTTATTTTCATAAAAACTCAAATTTGAAGTTATCACCAGTTTCTTTATTATCTTGTAAGTATGAAAAGACAAAATGATAGGATACTGAAAGAGAAACTCCCCAGGTTAGTAGGTGCCCAATATGCTACTGGAGATCAGTGGAGAAATAACTCCAGAAAGAATGAAGGGATGGAGCCAAAGCAAAAATAATACCCAGTTGTGGATGTGACTGGTGATAAAAGCAAGGTCCAATGCTGTAAAAAGCAATATTGCATAGGAACCTAGAATGTCAGGTTCATGAATCAAGGCAAATTGGAAGCGGTCAAAGAAGAGATGGCAAGACTGAACGTCGACATTCTAGGAAGCAGTGAACTAAAATGGACTGGAATGAGTGAATTTAACTCAGATGACCATTATATCTACTACTGCGGGCAGGAATCCCTCAGAAGAAATGGAGTCGCTATCATGGTCAACAGAAGAGTCCAAAATGCAGTATGTGGATGCAATCTCAAAAATGACAGGATGATCTCTGTTCGTTTCCAAGGCAAACCATTCAATATCAAGGTAATCCTAGTCTATGCCCCCACCAGTAACGCTGAAGAAGCTGAAGTTGAACGGTTCTATGAAGAACTACAAAACCTTTTACAACTAACACCCCAAAAAGATGTCCATTTCATTATAGGGGACTGGAATGCAAAAGTAGGAAGTCAAGAAACACCTGGAGTAACAGGCAATTTGGCCTGGGAATGCGGAATGAAGCAGGGCAAATGATAGAGTTTTGCCAAGAAAATGCACTGGTCATAGCAAACATCCTCTTCCAACAACACAAGAGAAGACTAGACACATGGACATCACCAGATAGTCAACACCGAAATCAGATTGATTATATTCTTTGCAGCCAAAATGGAGAAGCTCTATACAGTCAACAAAAACAAGACCAGGAGCTGACTGTGGCTCAGATCATGAACTCTTTATTGCCAAATTCAGACTGAAACTGAAGAAAGTAGGGAAAACCACTAGACCATTCAGATATGACCTAAATCAAATCCCTTATGATTATACAGTGGAAGTGAGAAATAGATTTAAGGGCCTAGATCTGATAGACAGAGTGCCTGATGAACTATGGAATGAGGTTTGTGACATTGTACAGGAGACAGGGATCAAGACCATCCCCATGGCAAAGAAATGCAAAAGAGCAAAATGGCTGTCTGGGGAGGCCTTACAAATAGCTGTGAAAAGAAGAGAGGTGAAAAGCAAAGGAGAAAAGGAAAGATATAAGCATCTGAATGCAGAGTTCCAAAGAATAGCAAGAAAAGATAAGAAAGCCTTCTTCAGCGATCAATGCAAAGAAATAGAGGAAAAGAACAGAATGGGAAAGACTAGAGATCTCTTCAAGAAAATTAGAGATACCAAGGGAACATTTCATGCAAAGATGGGCTCGATAAAGGACAGAAATGGTCTGGACCTAACAGAAGCAGAAGATATTAAGAAGAGTTGGCAAGAATACACAGAGGGACTATACAAAAAAGATCTTCATGACCTGGATAATCACGATGGTGTGATCACTCACCTAGAGTCAGACATCCTGGAATGTGAAGTCAAGTGGGCCTTAGAAAGCATCACTAAAAACAAAGCTAGTGGAGGTGATGGAATTCCAGTTGAGTTGTTTCAAATCCTGAACGATGATGCTGTGAAAGTGCTGCACTCAATATGCCAGCAAATCTGGAAAACTCAGCAGTGGCCACAGGACTGGAAAAGATCCGTTTTCATTCCAATTCCAAAGAAAGGCAATGCCAAAGAATGCTCAAACTACCACACAATTGCACTCATCTCACATGCTAGTAAAGGAATGCTCAAAATTCTCCAAGCCAGGCTTCTACAATACATGAACCGTGAAATTCCTGAAGTTCAAGCTGGTTTTAGAAAAGGAAGACGAACCAGAGATCAAATTGCCAACAACCGCTGGATCATGGAAAAAGCAAGAGAGTTCCAGAAAAACATCTATTTCTGCTTTATTGACTATGCCAAAGCCTTTGACTGTGTGGATCACATTAAACTGTGGAAAATTCTGAGAGAGATGGGAATAGCAGACCACCTGACCTGCCTCTTGAGAAAGCTGTATGCAGGTCAGGAAGCAACAGTTAGAACTGGACATGGAACAACAGGTTCCAAATAGGAAAAGGAGTGCGTCAAGGCTGTATATTGTCACCCTGCTTATTTAACTTCTATGCAGAGTACATCATGAGAAACGCTGGACTGGAAGAAACACAAGCTGGAATCAAGATTGCTGGGAGAAATATCAATAACCTCAGATATGCAGATGACACCATCCTTATGGCAGAAAGTGAAGAGGAACTAAAAAGCCTCTTGATGAAAGTAAAGGAGTAGAGTGAAAAGTTGGCTTAAAGCTCAACCTTCAGAAAACAAAGATCATGACATCTGGTCCCATCACTTCATGGGAAATAGATGGGGAAACAGTGGAAACAGTGTCAGACTTTATTTTTTTGGGCTCCAAAATCACTGTAGATGGTGACTACAGCCATGAAATTAAAAAACGCTTACTCCTTGGAAGAAAAGTTATGACCAACCTTGATAGCATACTCAAAAGCAGAGACTTTACTTCGGCGAGTAAGGTCCGTCTAGTCAAGGCTATGGTTTTTCCTGTGGTCATGTATGGAGGTGAGAGTTGGACTGTGAAGAAGACTGAGCACCGAAGAATTGATGCTTTTGAACTGTGGTGTTTGAGAAGACTCTTGAGAGTCCTTTGGACTGCAAGGAGATCCAACCAGTCCATTCTGAAGGAGATCGGCCCTTGTATTTCTTTGGAAGAAATGATGCTAAAACTGAAACTCCAGTACTTTGGCCACCTCATGCGAAGTGTTGACTCCTTGGAAAAGACTCTGATGCTGGGAGGGACTGGGGACAGGAGGACAAGAGGACGCCGAGGATGAGATGGCTGGATGGCATCACGGACTCCATGGGCATGAGTCTGAGTGAACTCTGGGAGTTGGTGATGGACAGGGAGGCCTGGCGTGCTGCGATTCATGAGGTCTCAAAGAATCAGACATGACTGAGTGACTGAACTGAACTGAAGTATCTATAGAACCCATACTGATATCATTTACCTCAGTCCTGATATTGGTAGTTTTTTTCTTTCTGTTTTTCATGATCAATGTGGCTAGAGTTTATCAGTTTTTATTGATTTCATTTAAAAACATTTTTAGTGTCTTTAAGCTTTTTATATGTTTTCCCTTTTCTTTGTCATGGACTTCCACTTTTATTTTTATTATTTTATTCATTTTGATTGCTTTGAGTTTATTTTATTTATCTTTTTCTAAATTCTTTAGTTGAAATTGCTTGAGAACTTTATTCTTTTCTCATATAGGCCTTGAAAGCTATAAATTCTGCCCTTCCCATGCCCATATACTCATACTGCTTTAGTAGAAAATTACAAGTTCTGACAGGTTGTTTTCTCATTGTCATTCAGTTTAAAATATTTCCTTTGATTTTTTTTTTTGTGATTCATGAATTATTTGGAATTTTTAAATTTAGTCTCCAAATGTTCACACTTTCCAGTTGTATTTTAGGAATGTTTCTTATTTAATTGCAGTTGGGTAGAGAATGTTCTATATATGATGTGAATCATTTTAAACTTATTGAACCTATTTTATGACCTAGAATATAACTTATCTTAATTACTATTTCAGGTGCCCTTAAAAATAATGCACATTCTTTTATTGCTGAGAGGAGTATCCATTAGGTCAAATTAATTGAAAGTATTTTCTGTAATTTTACTGATTCTCTGTCTACATTTTGTATCAGTTATTTAAGGGAAGGTATTCAAATATTTGACTGTCATGGTGAACTTGTATATTTCTCCTGGCAATTCTAACAGTTTTTGCTCTAAGTATTTTGAAGTTTGGTTATCAAAGAATAAAATTTATTATTGTTATGTTCTTATGATAATTGTTCTGAACTTATTTTGTGCAACACTGAAGGCTTCCTTTGGCTAGTTATTAACATGGTCTGTCTTTTATTCTATCATTTTACTGTTAACCTATTTGTGTCATTATAAAGTATGTTTCTTATAGGCACCACACACTTTCAACTTTCTATTTAAGTCAGTCTGAAAAATCTCTTCCTTTTAACTGGAGCATTTAAAACACAGTAGTTTAAAATGATTGCTAATATAGTTAGATTGTATTCTCTTGCTATCTATTTTCTACTTATGATCTTTGTTTCCTTTTTCTACTTTTTCTGATTTCTTGGGGATTTTTTTTAACTTTACATTTTATTTTCTTTACTGCCTTATTAGTTCTCTTCGTTATTTTAGTAGTTGTTTTAGGACTTAGTGAGAACATCTTTAAATGTACCACAGTCCATCCTTTAGTGAACTAATATATCACTCACACACAGCCTAAGAACCTTGCCAAAATTTAGCGTTAGAGTAACTTTCTGCCGCATGCTCAGTCTTGTCCAATTCTTTGTGACCCCACGGATTGTAACCCACCAGTCTGTTAATGCCTCTGTCCATGGGATTTCTCAGGCAGGAATACTTAAGTGGGTTGCCATTTCCTCCTCCAGGGGATCTTCCTGACCCAGGGATCTAACCCATCCTGACCCATGTCTCCTGTGTCTCCTGCGTTGGCAGGCATATTCTTTAGCACTGATCCACCTGGGAAGCCCTAGAGTAACTTTGTTCTTTTTGGAAGCAGCAGCAAAGTCACATTACCTGGTTCTTCCCATGCAAAAATTTTGAAAATAGATTGTTTTTGCAATGCTTCCAGAATATTGGATACTGTCTAGAAAATAGTGCATGTGAAGTTTAGAGAATTTTACTAAGATCTGAAGTTTTTATACACAGTGGAATGGATTGCAGGGTTTCCCAGGCTATTAATCTATATTATTATTTATATGCAAGATTTAAATATTTGTTTCTTGAAAAGCAATATTCAGATGCAAATTCTGAACACATTGATTGCTCTTTCCCATCTTACAGATTCTCCAAAAAGATCCTATGTCCAGTGAACAAAGCTGATTCTTTGTTTGTTAATGTGTTTTCGAAGTTGCTCTGGCTACATTGCTATATATCTTCAGATTGCCCTACCAATAATTTTCATCAGCCCTTCTCTACTTTGCTTTCTGCCTCAGGAGGCTGACCAGTAGGGGTTATAGGAACAGATTTCCTTGCCCTTCCATGTGGGTTTGCTTGTGTTAATAAAAGAAAAGGAAGAGATATTCATTTCCCCAATTTCAACTCTGCTTTTGTCATCTCTGTTTTTTTGTCCTCCATTAAACATCAAATCTCTCTGAGTTGTCTTCCAGACATGGCTCTCTTCTTCCCTGTTTGACCAGGTTCCCCTCTTCTTATCCCTTTGGCTTGTATAACTAAAAGTTTATAGCTCTGTGTTAAAGCAGTTCCTTTTTTATTTCTTTAAAATCTGTCCATACCTTAGTAAAAGTTAAGCTCTCTCCAAATATCCTCCCTGCTGGATATTTTTTCCCTGTTATTTTCAGAATAGCTATTAACATCTATTAGCACCTTAGTGTTCCAGAGACCATATGTTAAGAAATCTTGAATGCTTTAAAGGGCCATGGATTATGATTCAGTAGGCATGGTATTTAGTTCCAGCTCTAACAAAAACTGATTTTAAAGCCCTTGATTTCTCCAGGCTTTATTTTCTTTGTTTGTATAATAAAATCATATTAAGTGATTCCTAGAATTCCGTTTAACTCTAATGCTCTCAGGCACCATTTTTTTACCCACAACACAAAGTCCTTAGAAATTTATAAACCTGTACTTTTAATGGGAATTTTCATGATTTTTGTTATGATTAAGATAGACTAAGATAGAATAGTCAGCAAACTAAGGCCAATCTTTTATTTCCACTCAATAAAATTTTTAAAATTGAATGCTAGCTATTTTTTAAGGCACAATTACATTATATATTATACATATAGCTTTATATATTTAAATTATATATATATATATATATATATATATATATGGAATTTTCATGATTTTTGTTATGATTAAGATAGACTAAGATAGAATAGTCAGCAAACTAAGGCCAATCTTTTATTTCCACTCAATAAAATTTTTAAAATTGAATGCTAGCTATTTTTTAAGGCACAATTACATTATATATTATACATATAGCTTATATATTTAAATTATATATATATATATATATATATATATATAGCCTTACATATTTAAATTCAAAGTGCTTATGTGCTCAGTCACTCAATTGTGTCTGATTCTTTGCAACACTATGGATTGTAAGCTTCCAGGCTCCTATGTCCAAGGGATTTCCCAGGCAAGAATACTGGAGTGGGTTGCCATTTCCTCCTCCAGGGACTCTTTCTGACCCAGGGATAGAACCCATATCTCCTGAGTCTCCTGTATTGGTGATCAGATTCTTTACTGCAGAGTCACCTCAACCAAGTGGATAGACACTAGTTGGAATTTTTAAATAATTTGACATTAATTTTAGTAAATTGATTTTCTATATTTATGGTTCAGGAACTTCAACTAGAGATGAGATTGGTATTTGAAGTTTAAGAATCTATAAAATGCATGCACTGTTGTTCAGTCACCCAGTCCTGTTTGACTCTCTGTAACCTCATGGACTGTAGCACACCAGGCCTCCCTGTCCCTCACCATCTCCCAGAGTTTGCCTAAGTTTATATTCATTGCACTGGTGATGCCATCCAGCCAGCTCATCCTCTGATGCTCTCTTCTGTTTCTGCCCTCAATCTTTCCCAGTATCAGGGACTTTTCCAATGAGTTGTCTGTTCACATCAGATGACCAGTTTTAGCTTCAGTTTTAGCATTAGTCTTTCCAGTGGATATTCAAGGTTGATCTCCCTTAAGATTGACTGGTTGATCTCTTTGCTGTCCAAGAGTCTTCTCCAGTACCACAGTTCAAAGGCATCAATTCTTTGGTGTTCTGACTTCTTTATGGTCCAGCTCTCACAACCATACAAGGTCACTGAGAAGACCATTCCCTTGACTATATGGACCTTTGTCAGCAGAGTAATGTCTCTGCTTTTCAACACAATGTCTAGGTTTGTCATCGTTCCTGCCAAGAAGAAATTTTCTTCTGATTTCATGGCTGCAGTCACCATCTATAGGGATTTTGGAGTCCAAAAGACAAAATCTGTCACTACTTCCACTTTCCCCCTTGCTATGCAGTAATGGAGCCAGATGCCATGATCTTAGTGTGTGTGTGTGTGTGTGTGTGTGTGTTTTAATATTTAGTCTTAAACCAGCTCTTTCACGCTCTTCCTTCCCAATCACCAGAGGCTCTTCAGTTCCTTTTTGCTTTATGCCATTAGAGTGATATCATCTGCATATCTGAGATTATTTCTCCTGCCTATCTTGATTGCAGCTTGTGACTCATCCAGCCCAGCATTTCTCATGATGTGCTCAGTGTATAGGTTAAGCAAACAGGGTGACAGCAGACAGCCTTGTTGTACCTCTTTCTTGATCTTGAACCAATCAGTTGTTCCATACAAGATTCTAATTTTTGCTTCTTGCCCTGCATACAGGTTTCTCAGGAGACAAGTAAGGTGGTCTGGTATCCCCATCTCTCTAAAAGCTTTCCACAGTTTGTCATGATCCACACAGTTAAAGGCTTTAGTGTAGTCAATGAAACAGAGATAGGTGTTTTTCTGAAATTTCCTTGTTTTCTCTATAATCCAGTGAATGTTGGCAACCTGATCTCTAGTTCCTCTTTTTTAAACCCAACTTGAACATCTGGAAGTTCTTGGTTCACATAATGCTGAAGCCTAGCACGCAAGATTTTAAGCATGACCTTACTAGCATGGGAGATGAGTGTGATTGTCCGATGGTTAGCATATTCTTTGGTACTAACCTTCTTGGAGATTGGAATGAAGATTGACCTTTTCCAGTCCTGTGGCCGCTCCCGGGTTTTCCAGATTTGCTGACATAATGAATGCAAAACCTTGATGGCATCATCCTTTAGGGATTTGAATAGTTCTTCAGGAATTTCATCACATCCACTAACTTTATTAACAGCAGTGTTTCTTAAGGTCCACTTGACTTCACACTCCAGAATGTCAGGCTCTGGGTGACTAACCACATCATCACAGTAATCCTGTTCATTAAGATCTTTTTTATACAGTTCTTCTGTGTATTCCTTCCATCTCTTCTTGATCTCTTCAGTGTCTACTGGATCTCTATCATTTTTATCATTTATTGTACCCATATTTGGGTGGAATGCTCCACTGATGTTTCCAACTTTCCTGAAGAAATCTCTAGTCTTTCCCCTTTTGTTGTTTCCTTCTATTATTAAGCACCGCTCATTGAAGAAGGCCTTCTTGTCTCTTCTAGCTATTTTTTGGAATTTAGCATTTAATTGGATGAACTTTTCCTTCTCTCCCTTGCTTTCTGCTTCTCTTCCATCTTCTGTTATTTGTAAAGCCTCCTCAGATACCCACTTTGCCTCCTTTCTTTTCTTTTTCTTTGGGATGCTTTTGTTTGCCACGTCCTGCACAATATTATGGACTTCTGTCCATAGTTCTTCAGGTATATTGTTAGCTCAATCTAGTCTAGTTATACATGCATATGTGTTAAGTTGCTTCAGTCATGTCTGACTCTATAGACTGTAGCCTGCCAGGCTCCTCTGTCCGTGGGATTCTCCAGGCAAGAATACTGGAGTGGGTTGCCGTTTCCTCCTCCAGGGGATCTTCCCAACCCAGGGATCGAACCTGCATCTCTTACGTCTCCTGCATTGGCAGGCAGGTTCTTTACCACTAGCACCACCTGGGAAGCCCAGGTGTATACATAGATGCATGCATACAAATATACATATGTATATAGACACATGTACTTAACACCTAATTGAACAGGAATAACTAATAAATCAAATCAAATCAAATCAATTACACTTGGTTAATTTCTGCCCAGTTATATTGAATACATGTATGTTATTATTGATATCAGTTAATAATCATTCTTGGGTGCTTAACTTATTGAAGGCATTCTCATGTCTTCCACTTGAGAGTATTTGTGAGACAATTTTCTATCATGGGGATTATTATTATTTAACATAAGTAGAATGGTAAAAAAGATGATTGGAGTCTTCTTACATGGCTTGTACTTAAATAAATCTAGCTTCTTTAAAACTCTGAATAATTTACGTATTACTTTATTTTTCTCAAGGTCTAAAGACAAACTACTTAAGAATTATTAAACCAGGAGAACAAAGTTGGTAGTAAAGTAGATAACTGTAGAAGAACTATATAGTAAAAGGACTGTGATAAAGTCACAGTATCTTTACCAATGCTACTTTGCTATAACTGACAAATTGCCTTTGAATTATTATTTAAATTATGCTATTCTTAAATATAGTCACGTATGCTGATTAAACACCATCTGGAAGTTTGGGGTGGAAAGTAACTACCAATCTTCTTTATATTTTTTAATTAGCATTTAGTCTGAGTTATACTTATGACTTCATTTGTATTAAATATTTATAGATCACAGCTATTGCTGAATATTTACAGCATTGGACATCATAAATTGGATTTCAAAGGCAAAGGACAAAATTGCCTGTCCTTTCTTTGACACTAATACAACTTTAGAATTGTTTTATGGGAGAGGATATTAACTATTTTTCTTGTCTCAATAACTAATTCCAAAGTCACATTTGTGATTTTTTATTTTTTTGTTTCCTTATTCTGCTAAATTCTCTTGTGTACATCCTCTTTAGTAGCATTCTTGAGGAGCAACGTATCATATAGCACATAAACTCACATCCTCAAGAGTCAGATTCCTGGGTTCACACCCAGGTCTACATCAGGGATGGTAGTTGGTAAATATCTTTATATTTCTCTATATTTCAATTTCTTCATTGCAAAATGAGAACAAAAGTTTTGCTGTTAAACTATATACACATAAGCCTTAATACTGCTTTATAGCAAATGCTATGTAGATATTTGCTATTAATAATATCTCCTTCTTTTACCATTCTCTCATTTCTTTTTTCTTTGACTCTACCTTTTTGCTAATTTCCTTAATCTCCTCTTCTGTACTTAAACTCACAGCTGTTTGACTCCACATTTTATTCACATTTTTATGGGGAAAATCATTTCTAATTCTAGCCAGGAATTTTTATTTCATAAAATGTAAATTTTTCCCTTCAGAATAAAATATAAGAACATTTTAAGAAATGCAACATATTGACATATCAAATGTGGAATGTTTTTGGTTATTACTTATTTTATACTCAGTTGATTTGTCCTTATTCTGTACAGTCAAAATATTAATACTTTGGCAAGTAGTGCAAAAATCCATGAATGCTAGTGGTTTAACAGTCATCATTTTCTTCATATTTTTATCATTACAAGAGCTTTATAAATCAAATTTTCTTGATTACTTGTTTGATTGTGTTACATAAGGAAATACACAGGAAAGTGTCCAGAAACTCATTGAGAATTTGTGCCCATAAGAGACCTAATTGGCACATTTCTGGGCACTTGGATATTGGTCTTCAGTTTTTGACCAATGTCTATGTTAGAAGTAATAAACTACTTTGTGAAATGTAAGGACATATATTTTTCCTTTTACATTTATAGAAAGTTTAGTTATATGTATATGTAAATATATACACACATATATGTAATATATAAATGTATAATATCATACTTATCCCTATGAATTGTGCTCTGTGGCTCAGTCATGTCTGACACTTTGAGACCCCATGGACTGTAGCCTCCCAGGTTCCTCTGTTCTTGGGATTCTCCAGACAAGAATATTGGAGTGGGTTGCCATTTCCTTTTCCAGGGGATCTTCCTGACCCAGGGATCTAACCCATATCTCCTACATTGGTGGGCAGATTCTTTACCACTGAGCCACCAGGGAAAGCCACTCCCATGCCATTTCTATGAATTAGTGACTTTAAGTGAGTTTTTGAAAATGTCCAGTCCACAGCAATATTTTTCTCCCATGAAGATCTATGCAGTGATAAAGTATGAACACAGTAAGTGCCAACAGCTTGAGGAAATACAGTCTTGGAATGTTTGAATATCATCTCCCTGTGCTGTGTGCTTACTCTAAGACACTGTACTAATGAGATTAAAGTAATTTTCAAAGATAGATTATCTTGGTAACCTTATTCACAGCTCATCTGAATCTACCAAAACAATGTCTCTTTTTCCTCTTAAAAGATTATGAGTTTGCATGCTTTACCTGAGTCTTGTGTTTCTGGATGACAAAGTCACCTCTTGGGATGTTCCTGATAGTCTGTTTCTTCTTTCATTGCTCAGTAATTCAACTAATTCTAATTGTTCTTATTTTTTTGTATCACTTCCTCCCATGGGAAATTTCTTATTACAATATATTGGATGATTTAATTTTTTTCCATTTACTGTATGCTAGGACCATTTTAAGGTGTTTTCTTGAAATGATAATTTCATACTTTAAAATTGTATGTACTTGAATGTATATTTTTAATTTAAAAGTGTAGGTGGGAGGGGGAATGCAACATTAAGACAACTATACTATCTTTTTCTTTTCTGTGGGTGAAGTCGTTTACATGAGCAAATATATTGATTTAAAAAACAAACAAACAAACTAAACTCAAGAAAAACTGGAAGCTGGGAAGCCAAAACTCCTGATTGCAATTGTTCCAGGTCCAAATTAGAATTTGTTCTTTTTTATTTTTTTTCCAAAACCGAGAATGCAGGACAAAGTATTTATAATTTTATTTATTTGTTTATTTTTGGCTGGGTTGTATCTTCACTGCTGCATGAGTTTTTCTCTAGTTGCAGCAAGCAGGGGCTACTCTCTTGTTGCGGTACACAGGCTTCTCATTGTGGTGGCTTCTCTTGTTGTGGAGCACGGGGCCTAGCCAAACGGCTTCAGCCGTTTCAACTCCCAGGCTCTAGAGCGCAGACTCAGTAGCTGTGGCTCACAGGTCCAGTTGCTCTGTGCTATGTAGAATCTTCCTGGATTACAGATTGAACTTGTGTCTCCTGCATTGGCACATGGCTTCTTCACCACTACAGCCATCAGGGAAGCCCCAGGACAAAGTATTTAAATGAAATGCACAAGTTAGCCTCAGTAGACCTTTCGAAAACTAAAACATTGCATGCGTCTATACTCGTTTGTTTTGTCATTTAGTTACTAAGTCACGTTCGGCTCTTTGTGACCCCATGGACTGTATCCTGCCAGGTTCCTCTGCCCATGGGATTTCCTAGGCAAGAATATTGGAGTTGGTTGCCATTTCCTTCTCCAGGAGGTCTGCCTTACCCAGGGATTGAACCCGTGTCTCCTGGATTACAGGCAGATTCTTTATCATCTACCCATCAGGGAGGCCCATCTCTACTAATGATGTAATAATTTGAGTGAAGATGAGACATTTTATGCAGATTCCAGACAATGGACATAATTCATAACTTATTCTAAACTCTATACAACATTCCTCCAAAATGTTCTTCAGTCACGTAGTTGCGTTGGATTTTCCTGACTCCATGGACTGGAGTGCACCAGGCCTCCCTGTCCCTTACCATCTCTCGGAGTTTTCCCAAGTTCATATCCATTGAATTGGTGATGCCATTTAACCATCTCAACCTCTGTCGCCCTCTTCTCCTCCTGCCCTCAGTCTTTCCCAGCATCAGGGTCTTTTCCATGAGTTGGTTCTTCTCATCAGGTGGCCAAAGTATTGAACTTCAGCTTCAGCATCAGCTGATATGAACACATCAGTTATTTTAAAGATTCAGAATGGAAGAGTGCTCAGATAATTGTTGATGTATGAAATTGTGAAATTGGAAGAGTTGGGAGCAGGATATATAGAAACATGAATAGTGCTCGGTGATATCAGAGCCATATAAAAGGGGAGACAAGAATGAAAAAAAGGAATATTAAAATAAGTAAAAGGAGAAAAGCATATCTTTATCATTAATTTTTCCCCAGATGTGCATTTTGAGGGCTTTTTTTCCTAATAGCAATACTTAACCTACTTAAATTGGTTATCATAATAAATTCATAGACCAATATTAGCCTTGGATTCACACAAATGGGTTATCCTTTTGTTAATATATGAAAGTAGAAAACTTGTGGTAGTATTTAATTTTATAAATTTCTATATGTCTCTCTTCATTTTCAGTGTATGCATATTTTAGTAAATTACTGTTGAGAAAAAAGCATATTTGGTTTAAAAATACAATACAATGTTTCAGATGGTGATCCTGTTTTTCCCTCACTGGAAATAAGAGAACAGCTTCCTATTTTAACTCTTACAGAAAAATTACAGGTTTTCAAACCAAAAATAGTTACCTTAATATGTACATGTTAAATCTTCATTGCCATTTTCCCCTAAAATGTTGAGACTGACAGGTAGGCTGATTGTGGGTATCTTTTTTCATTCAGTTGAAAGCACCTCCTGTTGCTTTTGAAAGAGCAAGATAATTCTCTATACTGGGAACCCAAAACATGAAATTTACCATATCCTTTATAATTCACATTTGAGCTCTGGGTACATTTTCTTTTGTATATTCATGTTTTGTTTGAGCTATGTGGCTTCTGATGCTTCAGTGTAAAAATCATTTAACACAAATGGCAAAATAAAATAAATAAAGAAAGAATTTTTATTCAAGTGATGCTACTTTCCTCCACCCCCAAGTAAATCATTTCCTTAATTGAGAAGGGGGAAATGGCTATATTAATTTGCTGACAAATAGCAATCATATAGTCTTAAAATAAATAATTTTGCTCATGTTAAAATTTTTTTTCTGGTGAACTCAACTTATAAATAAAAATGACTAAAAATGTTTTCTTAATATAAAGAAAGACTAGGAAGTAATTGTGGAGACTTGACAGTAAGCTTCATGAAGGAAAGGGCTTAGACTCATTTACTTCTGAATCCCTTTTGCCCAGAAGAGTGTCTAGCTCAGAGCAGTTGGCAATTAATACATCACTGAGCTGGTATAACTTAAAACTATTTTGCATCAGTTCTCTATCATATTGTATTTATTTTATAGAGAGAGAATCAGGGATATTTCCATATACATACAAAGTAAATACTTGCAGAGATAAAAATTAGTTATTCCATTTAACTGTTAGAATCATATCCACATTTTCACACCATTGATTCAATTGTGATTTATACCCAAATAAAGTGAGAATATTCTAAATGGAGCTTAAAATGTTGATTTTATCTGTTCTCCTACATCTTTCATTGAAGTAATGTTTAAAATCACCTTATTAAAGTATGTTTTAAAATTATGCTTATTCATTATACATTTAAAGACACTTTATAAAAAAAGAAAATGGATCTTGTTTTTGAAACTCATGAAAACATCATATAAAACAAATATAATAGAAGGTGTTTGTTGCAATTCACATACTTCCTTGTTCATATTAACAATATGAAAGTAACCAGTGTAGGCTTCTTACTAAAATATGAAGCGAAAATTAATTTTCAATTGGGTTTTCAATTTCGCAAGGTTGTCAGTCTCTTCTATCAAGAAGTTTTCCTGCAAAATATGCATGCCATGATTGAGTATAAGGTTATTAATAAGCATAATAAATTAAAGCTATCTCTTTTTTCTTCTTTGGTTACTTTTTAATTACATATTTATACACTTTATAAAGTACAATATCCATTAACCATTTGCTTATTTTTTTTTTTTTACTTTCAAATGTTAGATTTAACACTGGAATTCATTAATCATTGAAATTAATATTGAAAAATCCTTTTATAATTTTACTTCATTTCAATTTTCCAGTATGGTAAAAATATGTTAAATTCAGAAGTTTAAATTTATATTTAAAAAGTGGAGATTGCTATTTTTTTAAATGGAATGTTCCTGATTATCATGTATATTATTGTTTTTCAGAGTGTTATGAAAACTGCATCTTCTTTCCTTAATGTAAACAAGTCATTTTCTCTCATGAGCTATGTAAAAATGTCTGCTAACCCATCTGCTTTAGTTGCCATAGCTTGAATTTTAATAAGAGAATATTATTTACTGTACTTGTCGTTGCAAATTTCCCATTGTTTTCCCTGTTTTAGTAATTCTGTCTGTGAATGGATCAGATTACCTTTGCCTTTCTGAAGATTTTGAAAATAAATGTTGGCATTCAATCAGTGAGGCTCAGGGTTATGAGAGCTTAGTGGTTAAACTAAGAGTACCACATGTCAGATTTTAAACAAGGAGCCCAATTTACTCCGTCCACTAGGAGACCTCTTCGGAAAGTCTGATGAGTTGGAGTAATAGTTCGCTGAAGTTCTGTTATCTCTTTCAGGCTCCAAGGACATTGTCATATTTAAAAAGGTAGGAATACTTTATATTGCACCCCTTGTGTTTAATCCAAACCCATTACGTTCAGCAATAATGATGTTACTGTGAAATGTGTATCTGAACTGACCTCTTTCAGGTCGGGTGATGACTTTTTGCTTTCAACTGATCCTGTGTGTGAGTGTGTGTGTGTGCGTGTGCATATGCGAGCATTAGTCGCTCAGTCATGTCCCACTGTTTGTGACCCCATTAATTGTAGCCCTCTAGGCTCCTCTGTCCATAGACTTCTCCAGACAAGAATACTGGAGTGGGTTGCCATCCATTCTCCAGGGGATCTTCCTTACCCAGGGATTGAACCCATGTCTCCCGCATTGCAGGCAGATTCTTTAATATCTGAGTCACCAGGGAAGCTCTTAACCAGTCATATTAGAAGAAAATTATAATTCAAATATTTAAAATGAATAGTATATATAATTCCTGAAGTGTAGGAGTTAGAGGATATTTTCTCATCTATAAGAATAATGACACTCTTTTCATTACATTAAATATTTGTTTTGAGAAGTGGAGAGGTTAGGACTTGACTGGAGATTATCAAAAGATAAGTGTTTCAGATAGATGGCCACTGAGTTCTCTGTACTGCCCCTGGAGACTTCACTTCTATAAGTGAATAGTCACACAAAGTTCAAGTCATTAAGTGAAAGGACTGAATTTACAGAATAATATAGATTTTTAGAGGTCTTAATTAGAATTCACAGAACTTTAGAAAATTGAGAAATGCTCTCTCTTGACATTGCCAACTACTGCATTATTTGATTTGTGGTTTAAATATGTGTTTCATTAGTTAATATTAGTATGCAATCTCCTAGAGAGAATCGGAGTGAATTCCCTCTGATTGTGCAGTGATTTGACACTCTTCAAAGGGAGGGAAATGAAAGATTATTGATTAGAGGACTCTGGCCTCTTTGAAAGCATCTCTTCCCCCATTATGCCTCCCAGGATGTTATGAGTCTCTGGGACCAAGATCAGACATAGAAGAAACCACAAGTTCCTTTCCTAGGAGTTAGCACATCTCCAATATACCATAGCTATTTGTCTACTTTCCTATAAGTAACACTTCTAGGTTTAAGCAGATTCCCTAAGTCAAAACTGGACTGAAGGTTAACACTTAGGAACTCAGTACAAAAGTTAATGAGTAAACTAGGACAGGAATAAGCCATCTTTAGATCTTCATCTCTAACAGCTGTGTTTTGCTTATGAAAGTGTTATTTCTGACACCACACCAAAGCTGTCCAGATTGAATTCCAAACCAAGATGGAGACCATGTTTGTTTTTTGTTTTTTTCTCTTCAGCAATGTGTTCTTTACCTATTCATCATAGTATCTGGGATAAATATTTCTAGTATAATTGCTTAATAAAGAGATGCAAACAAATGCCAATGAGTTAGGTTAATGAGCCCCTTGGCTCCAAATACTTAAAATGGAACATCTTTTATTAACACGAGGTTTAGACTCTAGAACATTTTTTGGTAGTGTCTTACACCAAGGCTGCTCTTTGAAGCATGTACTGTAAAGATGGCATTTTGGATCAATAATATTCCATCTCATAGAAAAGGGCTCATATGGTGATATGTTCCCATAGGGAAAAATTACTTTGGAGTTTAAACTTGCTGCTTGATTTTACTTTCTTCATCCCAACGGAACTGCTTTAAGTTGTGACTCAGGATCTCCCAGCTAGTGCTTTTAAAATTTGACAATTAAAGTTTGGGCTCAGCAGGTTTTTACAAGTTATAGGTCAACAAAATCACATAGAAATGCATAATGAGAACTCATCCTCATGTACAGTAGTGATACAATCCCTTTCTCGTACCTCTGTCAAAGGCACAGAAAGCAATATTTTATTCTCTAAATACTTTCAGCCAAACTGTGTTTTGAGGTGGACAGAATAATTAGGAGTCAAACAACAGCCTGACAAATTTTTTTGCTGAAATCAAGTCAGTCAGTTCAGCTTCAGTTTCAATCTTATAAGAATATGAATCTATTAGTGACATTTTTTTTTACTGCTAGAAATATAGTTTGATGTACAGTGTAATGCAAGAGGCTTTATTTTAAATCTTTAATTCTGATCACTGGAATCTGTCTTTCTTTGGCTTATGAACAGCTATAAGAAGGCATAGAGTTCAGTTTCCTGAGAATTTTTTTGTAGAAAGAGTCACTTATGGTAGAGATACAAGTCATTTCATTTAAGAAGAAAATTGGAATTAGGAACTCCAATTCTATATGAAATATATTTCTCCTTAAAGGAAAACCATAGTCAAGGAAAGACTTTACTGACCACTTATGAAAACATGTATTAGGAAAAATTAATAATTCAATTTTAAATCAAGAGGAAGAACCTTTGTCTCTCATGTTATAAGCATTTACATTTGGGGACACATAAGAGTTTGCCAGGTGGCCCTAGTGGTAAAGAACCCACCCACCAATGCAGGTAGAGGCAAAAGACCCAGATTTTATCCCTGGATCAGGAAGATCCCCTGGAAAGGAAATGGCAACCCACTCCAGTATTCTTGCCTGGAGAATCCCCAGGACAGAAGAGCCTGGTGGGCTGTGGTCCATAGCGTCACACAGAATTGGAAATAACTGAAGCATGCATGCATGGGGTTTCATATGGGGTTTCCCCAGTAGTGCTGGTGGTAAAGGACTCACTTGCCAGTGCAGGAGAGGTGAGTTCCATCCCTAGTTGGAGAAGAGCCTCTGGAGGAGGCAGGGCAACTAACGCCAGTATTCTTGCCTGAAGAATCCCATGGACAGAGGAGCCTACGGGCTACAGTCTACAGTCCATGGGGCCGCACAGAGTTGGACATGACTGAAGCAACTTAGCATGCACAGGTTTTCATATGAGAGTTTGTTTTCTATTATTGCTTAAGTTTTAGGCAAATAGACATAAATTACTGGCCCTTTTGCATCCAAGTTTATACATTATTGGGCAAAAGAAAAGAGGCATAGCTGGAGGAAGATTAGGCTCTCATGACTAAAGTGAATAGACCATGTGTTAAAATATATTAAATATTTATCAGATTTTTTGCTTTATAAGTACTTGCAAATAATCTGTATGACCTGAAACTATGTTTTGTTGTTGTTTTAACAGAAGCTACTTAACTAGATCATGATCTCAAATATTCAAATTCAGAATTTTACTATTTTGAATCTAAAATAAACATTTTAGATTATTTTTCTGGTTGATGAATAAAATGCAGTTTTATTTATTGTGGAGGTACACATCTCATGCTAAATTGTGATTGAAAAGATATTTAGTAATATGCAACATTGTAGGAAGAAGTAATTTTTGAAAAGCTTTACTTGTTGATTCAAGTATAAAGCAAGTTAAGCAACTCTCTTGGCCTCAGTTTTTTGTATCTAAAATAACCAATAACCTATTGCAGTTATTCTATAAAATCATGAAATTTCTTGAGGGGCTTTTACTTTTTGTTGTTGTTTTAACAGAAGCTACTTAACTAGATCATGATCTCAAATATTCAAATTCAGAATTTTACTATTTTGAATCTAAAATAAACATTTTAGATTATTTTTCTGGTTGATGAATAAAATGCAGTTTTATTTATTGTGGAGGTACACATCTCATGCTAAATTGTGATTGAAAAGATATTTAGTAATATGCAACATTGTAGGAAGAAGTAATTTTTGAAAAGCTTTACTTGTTGATTCAAGTATAAAGCAAGTTAAGCAACTCTCTTGGCCTCAGTTTTTTGTATCTAAAATAACCAATAGCCTATTGCAGTTATTCTATAAAATCATGAAATTTCTTGAGGGGCTTTTACTTTCAAAATCAGCAATGAAAACGTGTATTTTTTTTTCTCATTTTAAAAGTAAAAGAAAGAATCACTAGAAAAAAATGTTAATAATAATAATGATAAGAAGAGTACTGCATGGATTATTACATGCTTTTAGTAAGTTCACAACAGTTAAAAGTTTTGGGGTTGTAATTCTAAGTTTTAAAAATTAAATTAAACTTGTTAGTAGCAGTAGTAGTAGTAGGAACAGTTGGAATGCTGTTAAAATTTTTTTAGCAGTGGGAACAAATTTGTAAGATTTCTCTTTATTTCACTATTATACAAATTGGCTAAATTTTGAAATACCATCATTTTTAAGTGGAGAGTCCCTTACTAAATCATGTTCCTCTTACAGAAGACAACTTTCAAAATAGAATGGTTATGTATATGTATGGCTGAGCCCCTTCACTATTCACCTGAAGCTATCACAACATTGTTAATTGGCTATACCCCAACACAAAATAAAAAGTTTTTTTTTTTTTTTAAATAGACTCAGAATATGCATGACTTAAAAAACTCCCCATGGATTCAGCGCACTCTAACAATGCCTTTGTATGTGGAAAAACTAGTTTGCAGAAGGTGATTGACTAACCCAGAAGTAGATGGCTTTCAAAGACAATATATCAAGGCTGGCTGATTACATAGATTACTTAAACTTTTTCTTTAATCTTAGAATCCTTAAAATAGTTCCAGAAGAATCATAGGCTGGGCTACTTTCCTAACTTCTTGAGAGAACAAAGAGATTCTTTTCTAGACGCTCCATAACATCACTGATATAAAATGTCATTACTGCTAATTGGAATAAATTCTTACCTTCCTGATTGTAAGTCAGGGCTGCTCAAGATTTCTTTCTGATAATGTGGCAAGAGTAGCCTCACTTTCATCTATTAATGTCATCTCTTGTGTGCCTGCAAAATTTGCCAGAACTGATTAGAGCAGATATTAAATGATAATTGGACATTTAGTGCTCGTCAAACAGAAAGTGACAGATGGGGCACTAATTAAATTATAGTTCTGACATTATTCACAATGGTTTATGACTCTTCAGTGATGACCTTCATGCCTCTCTTCTCCATATGTCTTCCCCTTTCAGTAAGGAAAGAAGGATAGAAGTTTGATTGATAGAAAGGAAAACTATCTCTTTAAAACACCACTGAGTAAAACCTGGAGATATTTAAAATACCTAATTTTTAAAGCTATCTATCAAAATAAAACATTGGTCTTTGGTTAAATGAATAATCATAAAGGGAAAACTTACTATGAAGTTAATGAACTAGGAAGAAAATGCCTATATATTTTTAAAAGATATACAAAGACAGATAAAAATGACCCTACTTATGGAAAGTGTAAAGATCTTTGTTTTGATTTGAATAAAGAAAAAAATATAATTCTGATATCAGAAATGAGAATGCAGTGCTTTTTTATTAATCCTTTTTTTATTTGTTAACTCAACCTTGCGTTACTAGTTATCTCCACCAGCTAAATTAAGAAACTTGTTGAAAAGAAAGGAGTGGGGAGAAGGATTAAAAGAAATTCTATGCCACAGCTGCTGAACCAGAACGGCATTTTACTTTTCAATTAAAAGAGAAAACACAGTGTTGATTACTTTCTAACTTTAGTTTCTTTAATTTTACTCCAGTGTTTAATAGTCTTATAAAAAAACGAACAGTAAAGATCTCAAAGACTTTGACGCTTAGCTGTTGTTTTTAGCAGTGAACAGCAGCTCTCTGTCTAATGACTAACCACAGTTTAAAATTTTTGAATACATCGTTTTATGTCATATTGCTCTCTCATTCTTTTCTGGGAATTTTTTCTGACATATATGTACAACTTTAGCTATTATTAATGATGAGACAGGTCTGATGACTAGAGCATTCTTTCTCCACCCCTATCCACACATAAGATGAGAAACATATAATACAAGGGAAGATCATTTGTTGTGACTCATGTAATCTCTTTGGAATATAAAGATATAGTTCAGTTCAGTTCAGTTCAGTTGCTCA
>SJXQ01004262.1:0-27370 GCA_006408695.1 Aepyceros melampus | reverse complement strand
TTTCACTCTCCTCTTTCACTTTCACCAAGAGGCTTTTTAGCTCCTCTTCACTTTCTGCCATAAGGGTGGTGTCATCTGCATATCTGAGGTTATTGATATTTCTCCCGGCAATCTTGATTCTAGCTTGTGTTTCTTCCAGTCCAGCGTTTCTCATGATGTACTCTGCATAGAAGTTAAATAAACAGGGTGACAATATACAGCCTTGACGTACTCCTTTTCCTGTTTGGAACCCGTCTGTTGTTCCATGTCCAGTTCTAACTGTTGCTTCTGGACCTGCATACAGATTTCTCAAGAGGCAGGTTAGGTGGTCTGGTATTTCCATCTCTTTCAGAATTTCCCACAGTTTATTGTGGTCCACACAGTCAAAGGCTTCGGCATAGTCAATAAAGCAGAAAAAAAAAAAATCAAATGAATATACTATTTATTTAGATAATTTTGCCTAAATATATTTTGGAGTTTAGCCTTGATAACTATCTAGCAAATTCAATTTAAAGGATTGAATAGAACAGGCATAGAGACAGGGTTCCAGCCTGCCTGGCTATCCATGGGAATTTGGAGAATTTACTTTTTAGAGCCTTATTTCTTAATTGGTGAAATAACATGGCTTTAGGAAATGTTTTACAAGTTCTTTCATACTTTCAAAAGTCTTGTATTTATATTGTGGATGACTTTTAAGTGTCAAGTCAATAGAATCAATACATGTCAATAACAGTTCCTTTATTTTTTTAAATTAATTTTTATTTTTTAGATTGTTTTGGTTTACAATACTGTATTCGTTTTTGCTATACATTGACGTGAATCAGCCACGAGTGTACATGAACTCCTAATCCCGACCTCCACCTAGATGTCCATCAGCAGATGAATGGATAAGAAAGCACTGATATATATACACAATGGAGTATTACTCAGCCATTAAAAAGCAGTTTATTTTTAAAGAAATTTTAATATAATATGTTGCTAATAGCATGATGGTGTCTGTATTACTCAATGAAATGCAAATGTATTCACCAATATAACTGAAGAGTAGTGTTTAGAAAATTTTCTGGTTAATAGCATGCTATTCAGCTATTCAAAACCTTTACAGTATTTCTTGTTTTTATGTTTGTTGTTCAATAACAAAAGGCTGAATATGCAGACTACGGTCATGGGTGTTTAAAATGTTTGTGTATATTTATATAGGCCTTTTTATTAATCATTCTTTTCCTGCTAAGATATTTATATTTTTCTGAATATAAACAATATAATGTCCTTTATTCTCCTGTTCTGATAACTACTTTGAAATAGAAGATGAGGTTATTGGCTGTGACATATTCTTGACCAATTCAGAGATTATGGTTTCCTTTAAGTGCACATAAATACATTTTGCATATATGCAAGTATTAATCTTTTGTTAAGTAAAAACAATATATTCTATGATAGATGATATCTCAAGTTTTCTTATTTTCTCCTTGCAAATCAGAACACATATAAACTTAGCCCATCCTTGGTCACCTTTCTGTTTTCCATGATATGTGAAAAATCACTACAACTAAGAGTGTTTCTATGGTTCCACCTGAAAGTTATCTCAGTATCTTAATGTTATTAACTGGAGACTTGGATTAAATTAAAATGCTAGATACTTTCCATTGTCCTACTTACTGTGACTTCATCTTCCCTATAAACAGTTCATTTTCATTCATTGCAGAAAACATATAAATAAGCTAATAGCCATATTGTTTCCAGTTTTCTACATCTTTAAAAAAATTAACAATGTATCTGCTTTGAATAGTATTAATAGTCTTTTCTTCCTTTGGCCTTTACTCATGACTGAGAGGACAAATTTTTTTTAATCATCGTATCATAAAACTCACTTATTTTGCCTATTAGCTTACTGAAAACAAACATGTGTGCCTTGAAATTAATCCAGAGGTAAGGTGATGCTCTGAGGTAATTCTAAATCTTAGGCATGCCAAATCTTTGTTTTCACATATAACAAACAGTACTGGCTAAAGGGCTGAGTCACTGAAGGACTAGGATACAGGTATAATTAACTTTTAATTTCAAATTATACTAATTATAGAATATTAAAATATTAACTTTATGTATTTAACTCATTGGTATTATAAACTTCAATGAATAATTTAAATGTCAATAGTTTGCATTATGAAATTTTCATTTATTGAATATATTCCTCCATCTCCAAAAGATTTAAGGGACAAAGAATAAAGACACTATCAGTGAAATCAGAAGTATTAACAACCTCCTCCGGATATTTAAGGGATTCCCCTGTGGCTCAGCTCGTAAAGAATCCACCAGCAATGTGGGAGATCCGGGTTCAATCTCTGGGTTGGGAAGATCCCCTAGAGAAGGGAAAGGTTACCCACTCCAGTATTCTGGCATGGAGAATTCCATGAACTATATAGCCCATGGGTTCACAAAGAGTTGGACACGACTAAGCAACTTTCACTTTCTGGATATTTAAGTATTCTAGCTAATATACATTATCAGTGAAATCAGAAGTATTAACAACCTCCTCCAGATATTTAAGGGATTCCCCTGTGGCTCAGCTCGTAAAGAATCCACCAGCAATGTGGGAGATCTGGGTTCAATCTCTGGGTTGGGAAGATCCCCTAGAGAAGGGAAAGGTTACCCACTCCAGTATTCTGGCATGGAGAATTCCATGAACTATATAGCCCATGGGTTCACAAAGAGTTGGACACGACTAAGCAACTTTCACTTTCTGGATATTTAAGTATTCTAGCTAATATACATTCAAATTAGACAGGATTGTAAAAATTATTTAACCCATGAGGAGACAGATGACCAAAACATGATGGAATTTTTAATTGTCACAGTTAAGGGGAGACCTGGCTTAAGAGTCTTAACTTGCTAAACCTTTTGACTATCAACATAGCAATCTTAGAATTTTCTTAAGTGACAGAAGTAACTTATTTATTCAAGATCAAAGGTGGACAAGCTTTCTATAAGGAGCCAGGGAGTAAATATTTCTGGCTTTCAAGACCATACAGCCTATGTTGCAAATACTTGATTCTGCAACCATAAATGATATGTAAATGCATGAGCATGACTGTGTTCCAGTGAAAGTGTATTTATAAAAACAGATGAATGGCTGCCAAATCAACTTGGTGAGTGAGCTGTAGTTGGCCAATTCCTGATCTAAACAATTTTAAATAAATATACTATTTTTTAAAATTGAAGCTATGCACTTGAAATGGGTAAAAGCATAGATTTTCTTATGTATGTTGTTGCTGTTGTTCAGCCACTAAGTCATGCTCAACTTTTTGCAACCCCACGAACTATAGTCAGGCTCCTCTGTCCATTGCATGCCTCAGGCAAAAATACTGCAGTGGGTTGCCATTTCCTTTTCCAGGGGATCTTCCCAACCCAGAGGTAGAACTCATGTCTCCTGGTCTCCATTTGGCAGGTGGATTTTTACCACTGAGCCACCTGGTAAGCCTTTTATATGTTGTTCAGTTGTTTGACTCTTTGTGACTCAATGGACTGCAGCATGACAGGTTTTTCTGTCCTTCACCATGTCCTGGAGTTTGCTCAAATTCAAGTCCATTGAGTCGGTGATGCCATCCAACCATCTCATCTTCTGTTGTCCCCTTCTCCTCCTGTCTTCAAACTTTCCAAGCATCAGGGTCTTTTCAAGTAAGTCAGTGCTTCACATTAGGTGGCTAAAATATTGGAGCTTCAGTATCAGTCCTTCCAATGAATATTTAGTGTTGATTTCTTTTAGGATTGACTGGTTTTATCTCCTTGGTGTCCAAGGGACTCTCAAGAGTCTTCTCCAACACCACAGTTCAAAAGCATAAAATCTTTGGCATTCAACATTCCTTATTGTCCAACTCTCATAGCCATACATGACTACTGGGAAAACCATAGCTTTGACTAGATGGAACTTTGTTGACAAAGTAGTATCTCTGCTTTTTAATGCACTGTCTAGGTTTGTCATAGCTTTTCTTCCAAGAGCAAGCATCTTTTAATTTCATGGGTGCAATCACCATCTACAGTGATTTTGCTGCTGCTGCTGCTAAGTCGCTTCAGTCGTGTCTGACTCTGTATAACCCCATAGATGGCATCCCCCCAGGCTCCTCCACCCACAGGATTCTCCAGGCAAGAATACTGGAGTGGGCTGCCATTTCTTTCTCCAGCATTGATTTTGAAGCCCAAGAAACTAGAGTCTATCACTGTTTCCATTTTTTCTCCATCTATTTGCCATGAAGTGATGGGACCAGATGCCATGATCTTAGTTTTCTGAATGTTGAGTTTTAAGCCAGCTTTACACTCTCCTCTCTCGCTTTCATCAAGAGTCTCTTCAGTTTTTCTTTACTTTCTGCCATAAGGCTGGTGTCATCTGTGTGTTTGAGGTTATTGATATATCTCCCAGTAAATGGCAACCCACTCCAGTACTCTTGCCTGGAGAATCCCATGGAGGGAGGAGCCTGGTAGGCTACAGTCCATGGGGTCGCAAAGAGACGGACACGACTGAGCGACAAAGTACTAAGTACTAAGTACTAATCTTGATTGAAGCTTGTGCTTCCTCCACCCTGACATTTCACATGATGTACTCTGCATATAAGTTAAATAAGCAAGGTGACAATATACAGTCCTGATGTACTCCTTTATCAGTTTGGAACCAGTCTGTTCCCTGTGCAGTACTAACTGTTTCTTCTTGACCTGTTTACAGATTTGTCAGGAGACAGGTAAGGGAGTCTGGTATTCCCATCTCTTGAAGAATTTTTCATTGTTTGTTGTGATCCATACAGTCAAATGTTTTAGCATAATCTATGAAACAGTAGTAGATATTTTTCTGGAATTTTGTTGCTTCTTCAATGATCCAGCAGATGTTGGTGATTTGATCCCTGGTTCCTCTGTCTTTTCTAAATCCAGCTTGTACATCTGGAAGGTCTTGGTTCACATAGTGTTAAAGCCTAGCTTGAAGGATTTTGAGCATTACCTTGGTAGCGTGTGAAATGAGTGCAGCTACTTGACTCTGTAGCCATAGACAGTATGTAAATAGATGATCATGACTGTGTTCCAGTGAAAGTGTATTTATAAAGACAGATGACTGGCTGCCAAGTCAATTTGGTGAGTGAGCTGTGATTGGCCAACTGTTGATCTAGACAATTTTAAATAAATATAATATTTTTTAAAAATCCTAAGCTATACACTTAAAATGTATACCGATTCATAATAAAACCAACACAATAAAACAAAAATCTTAAGTAGATCATCTTATATTTCACTCATCCTTCTTAATAACAAAGAGTTGGATAATTGAGTACCTACACTTAAAATGTTAGTGAACAAGGGCTGACATGCAGATTGCACTAATAAAATTATTTGTGGAATGATTTGAGTATAATAGTGAGAAGTCAAGAGAAACCAAATGATTATAGAAGATATTTTGGGAAAATATCCTTGGAAGTCTGAACTCTCTGCCTTTGTGTGCTCAGTCACATCTAACTCTTTGCAGCCCCATGGATAGTAGACTTCCAGGCGCCTCTGCCCATGGGATTTTTCAGGCAAGATAGTGGAGCAGAGTGTCATTTCCTATTCCAGGAGGTATTCCTTACCCAAGGATCAAACCCATGTTTCTTGCATCTCTTACATTGGCAGGTGGATTCTTTACTGCTAGCACCACCTGGGAAACACCCATGCCTTTAGAACCCTGCAATTAATTACATATCTGTTTAGGTAAGATAGAACCTATTGAGAAAAAATATCCACAAAAGAGGTTAATGTTAAAGCCAGACATCCTGGAATGTGA
Organism: Aepyceros melampus; assembly: GCA_006408695.1. Taxonomy (NCBI): domain Eukaryota; kingdom Metazoa; phylum Chordata; class Mammalia; order Artiodactyla; family Bovidae; genus Aepyceros; species Aepyceros melampus. The sequence goes on along the minus strand of SJXQ01004262.1, from coordinate 21,594 downwards.
AGTCAAGTGGGCCTTAGAAAGCATCACTACGAACAAAGCTAGTGGAGGTCATGGAATTCCAGTTGAGCTGTTTCAAATCCTGAAAGATGATGCTGTGAAAGTGCTGCACTCAATATGCCAGCAAATTTGGAAAACTCAACAGTGGCCACAGAACTGGAAAAGGTCACTTTTCATTCCAATCCCAAAGAAAGGCAATGCCAAAGAATGCTCAAACTACCGCACAATTGCACTCATCTCACATGCTAGTAAAGAATGCTAAAATTCTCCAAGCCAGGCTTCAGCAATACGTGAACCGTGAACTTCCAGATGTTCAAGCTGGTTTTAGAAAAGACAGAGGAACCAGAGATCAAATTGCCAACAACTGCTGGATCATGGAAAAAGCAAGAGAGTTCCAGAAAAACATCTATTTCTGCTTTATTGACTATGCCAAAGCCTTTGACTGTGTGGATCACAAGAAACTGTGGAAAATTCTGAAAGAGATGGGAATACCAGACTACCTGACCTGCCTCTTGAAAAATCTGTATGCAGGTCCAGAAGCAACAGTTAGAACTGGACATGGAACCACAGACTGGTTCCAAACAGGAAAAGGAGTACGTCAAGGCTGTATATTGTCATCCTGCTTATTTAACTTCTATGCAGAGTACATCATGAGAAACGCTGGACTGGAAGAAACACAAGCTGGAATCAAGACTGCCGGGAGAAATATCAATAACCTTAGATATGCAGATGACACCTCCCTTATGGCAGAAAGTGAACAGGAACTAAAGAGCCTCTTGATGAAAGTGAAAAAGGAGAGTGAAACAGTTGGCTTAAAGCTCTACATTCAGAAAATGAAGATCATGGCATCCGGTCCCATCACTTCATGGGAAATAGACAGGGAAACAGTGGAAACAGTGTCAGACTTTATTTTGGGGGGGCTCCAAAATCACTGCAGATGGTGACTGCAGCCATGAAATTAAAAGAAGCTTACTCCTTGGAAGAAAAGTTATGTCCAACCTAGATAACATATTCAAAAGAAGAGATATTACTTTGCCGACTAAGGTCCGTCTAGTCAAGGCTATGGTTTTTCCTGTGATCATGTATGGATGTGAGAGTTGGACTGTGAAGAAGGCTGAGCACCGAAGAATTGATGCTTTTGAAATGTGGTGTTGGAGAAGAGTCTTGAGAGTCCCTTGGACTGCAAAGAGATCCAACCAGTCCATTCTGAAGGGGATCATTCTGAAGGAGATCAGCCCTGGGATTTCTTTGGAAGGAATGATGCTAAAGCTGAAGCTCCAGTACTGTGGTCACCTCACGCGAAGAGTTGACTCATTGGAAAAGACTCTGATGCTGGGAGGGATTGGGGGCAGGAGGAGAAGTGGACAACCATGGCTGAGGTGGCTGGATGGCATCACTGACTCCATAGGTGTGGGTCTGGGTGATCTCCAGGAGTTGATGATGGACAGGGAGGCCTGGCGTGCTGCGATTCATGGGGTCACAAAGAGTCGGACATGAACTGAACTGAATTGATAGTCTAATTTACACTGTTCAAAATAAAATATTTATAAGCGTTATCATAGAGGTATTTTTGGTGGAAAAGAGATATGATCCTTAAAGAAAGCAAATACTTCCTTTGTTTTTCTTATTTCTTATGAAAAGCCTCCAAAAGATTTTTTTTTTTTTTAACTTTGAACCCCACCACTTGTTTCTTAAATTGATTGTGGTCATTTTACTTTTATTTTTTTCTCTCCCAACATGCTCTAAAATTTGGCAAAAACTGGCTAGGCATAATTTCCCTTGTAACACCTCTGTTTTTCTATACAGAATTGTAATCTTCCACAAGTTAAATGATATGATAAGCAACTTAGGATGACTAGTAGAGGCTGCTGAGAACACTCAGGTGACTCTGATAATCAGTCTAGGAAAAGGTGGATTGTGGCAAAGAGGTCAGTTTTGATAACTTTTGTCTTTTCTTAATATTTCATTTTACATCTTTACTGAGGCACAATTGACATGATAAACTATACATATTTAAAATTTGTTTTTTACATATATGGAAGGATATATATATATATATATATATATATATGGGGGAGGTGGGGTCGGGATTGGGAGTTCATGTATACTCGTGGCTGATTCATGTCGATGTGTAGCAAAATGAATACAGTATTGTAAAGCAAAACAAACTAAAAAAATAAAAATTAATTAAAAAAAAAAGTACATTATCTCTGGTGGTCACCATAACATACACCCAGCCTATTTCTTATTTCTGGGTAGGTCTTACGGTTCCATTCACATTGCAGACACCCACATCAACTATGTTCTACAGCTTCTCCCTCCTTTTCTGTCTCAGGGCTTCCTCCAAAGATGGGAAACTTGTCATCTCATATGCAGAAGCAGCCAGAAGAAGGGTAGAGCAGATAACACTGAGAGCCTGCCCTACAGATTTCATATTTGTCAGCGACTGCAATCATGTGATGGAGAAGGCAATGGCACCCCACTCCAGTACTCTTGCCTGGAAAATCCCATGGATGGAGGAGCCTGGTGGGCTGCAGTCCATGGGGTCACTGAGAGTTGGACACGACTCAGTGACTTCACTTTCGCTTTTCACTTTCATGCATTGGAGAAGGAAATGGCAACCCACTCCAATGTTCTTGCCTGGAGAATCCCAGGGATGGCAGAGCCTGGTGGGCTGCCATCTATGGGGTCGCACAGAGTCGGACACGACTGAAGCGACTTAGCAGCAGCAGCAGCAGCAATCATGTGAGAGTTTCCTTAGAATAAGTCTTACTCACCATGGATGGAGGAGCCTGGTGGGCTGCAGTCCATGGGGTCACTGAGAGTTGGACACGACTCAGTGACTTCACTTTCGCTTTTCACTTTCATGCATTGGAGAAGGAAATGGCAACCCACTCCAATGTTCTTGCCTGGAGAATCCCAGGGATGGCAGAGCCTGGTGGGCTGCCATCTATGGGGTCGCACAGAGTCGGACACGACTGAAGCGACTTAGCAGCAGCAGCAGCAGCAATCATGTGAGAGTTTCCTTAGAATAAGTCTTACTCCTCCTCCTTTCTTCCTTTCCCTTCATTCCTCATCTCTCTCCCATTGATTCTGCTTCTCTTGAGAACACTGAGTAATATTCATACATCTACATGTAACCGTATACCACACATGCACACACACACATCCCCTACATATAATCAGATGTACATAAGAATGGTGGGGGTAGAGCATGGCTGGATTTCTTGGGAGCTATCCCTCATGGTGCTAGTGGTAAAGAAATTGCCTGCTAATATAGGAGACATAAGGCTGAGACCCCTGAGTCAGGAAGGTTCCCTGTTTGGAGAAGGAAATGGAAACACAGTCCAGTAGTTTTTCCTGGAGAATCCCATGAGGAATCTGGCAGGCTACATTCTATAGGATCGCAAAGGGTCAGACACGACTGAAGCGACTTCAGTTCAGTTCAGTTCAGGTCAGTTGCTCAGTCGTGTCCGACTCTTTGCGACCCCATGAATCGCAGCACTCCAGGCCTCCCTGTCCATCACCAACTCCTGGAGTTCACTCAGACTCACGTCCATTGAGTCCGTGATGCCATCCATCCATCTCATCCTCAGTCATTCCCTTCTCCTCCTGCCCCCAACCCCTCCCAGCATCAGGGTCTTGTCCAGTGAGTCAGCTCTTTGCATGAGGTGGCCAAAGTACTGGAGCTTCAAATTTAGCATCATTCCTTCCAAAGAAATCCCAGGGTTGATCTCCCTCAGAATGAACTGGTTGGAACTCCTTGCAGTCCAAGGGACTCTCAAGAGTCTTCTCCAACACCACAGTTCAAAAGCATCAATTCTTCAGCTCTCAGCTTTCTTCACAGTCCAACTCTCACATCCATACTTGACCACAGGAAAAACCATAGCCTTGACTAGATGGGACTTAGTCGGCAAAGTAATGTCTCTGCTCTTGAACATGCTATCTAGGTTGGTCATAACTTTTCTTCCAAGGAGTAAGCGTCTTTTAATTTCATGGCTGCAGTCACCATCTGCAGTGATTTTGGAGCCCAGAAAAATAAAGTCTGACACTGTTTCTACTGTTTCCCCATCTATTTCCCATGAAGTGATGGGGCCAGATGCCATGATCTTCGTTTTCTGAATGTTGAGCTTTAAGCCAACTTTTTCACTCTCCTCTTTCACTTTCATCAAGAGGCTTTCTAGTTCCTCTTCACCATCTGCCATAAGAGTGATGTCAGCTGCATATCTGAGGTTATTGATATTTCTCCCAGCAATCTTGATTCTAGCTTGTGTTTCTTCCAGTCCAGTGTTTCTCATGATGTACTCGGCATATAAGTTAAATAAGCAGGGTGACAATANAGAGGCTTTCTAGTTCCTCTTCACCATCTGCCATAAGAGTGATGTCAGCTGCATATCTGAGGTTATTGATATTTCTCCCAGCAATCTTGATTCTAGCTTGTGTTTCTTCCAGTCCAGTGTTTCTCATGATGTACTCGGCATATAAGTTAAATAAGCAGGGTGACAATATACAGCCTTCATGTACTCCTTTTCCTATTTGGAACCAGTCTGCGGTTTCATGTCCAGTTCTAACTGTTGCTTCCTGACCTGCATATAGATTTCTCAAGAGGCAGGTCAGGTGGTCTGGTATTCCCATCTCTTTCAGAATTTTCCACAGTTTACTGTGATCCACACAAGTCAAAGGCTTTGGCATAGTCAATAAAGCAGAAATAGATGTTTTTCTGGAACTCTCTTGCTTTTTCCATGATCCAGCGGTTGTTGGCAATTTGATCTCTGGTTCCTCTGTCTTTTCTAAAACCAGCTTGATCATCAGGCAGTTCATGGTTCACATATTGCTGAAGTCTGGCTTGGAGAATTTTGAGCATTCCTTTACTAGCATGTGAGATGAATGCAATTGTGTGGTAATTTGAGCATTCTTTGGTATTGCCTTTCTTTGGGATTGGAATGAAAAGTGACCTTTTCCAGTTCTGTGGCCACTGCTGAGTTTTCCAAATTTGCTGGCATATTGAGTGCAGCACTTTCACAGAATCATCTTTCAGGATTTGAAACAGCTCAACTGGAATTCCATGACCTCCACTAGCTTTGTTTGTAGTGATGCTTTCTAAGGCCCACTTGACTTCACATTCCAAGATATCTGGCTATTACCTTTTGTGGAAAAGCTCAGTGACTGTCAGTAAAGAAAAGATGGTTGCCTGTACCATATTATGCAAACAAATTCTTCATGCAAGTTTCTAACTCTCCCCATCTTGTTTTCCCTTTTTTTGAGAAATCCCTATACAATATAAAAGATGACAATCTATAAACATACTCTCAGGAAACTAGGATTTTCTTTTTCATTATGATGTTTCTTTTACAAACAAGAAAGTTTTAAAAACTGAAAAAGATAATAGCTATGAGTTGAAAGTGTTCATCTCCATAGTTCACTCGTGAGATTTAAAGTACCAAAAGTCATTTCCACCAAGTAGAAAGCCAATGATACAATTGCATTCAATTCATTTCTAAATTTGATACAACTTACAGCACTGTGGATAAGAAAAGGAAAGAAAAAGGCATATGGTTTAAGAATTTGCATTTTCCACAATGTGGAAACTTCTATTATTCTCAGAAACAAAGAGGCAAAAACAAAAGACAAAATTACGAGAAACTCAAGACACAGAAGTTAGAATTCTATTTGAATTCTGACCGTAAATGTAGGCTGTTTATTCACTCTGTATGCACTCAATGGAGTAATCAAGAAGACAGAGGAGGTTTGTTTATAATACATATTATTCATACAGAACCCTGTTATGATTAATCATTTCTAATATCTAAACAGCTTTCACCATTTATTGTGGCTGTATTAATTGGACAGAGACTGGTTTCAGTGGTTAAAATAACTATGCCAGGAAGATTGTCTCTGGTTTAGTCATTTCATACTCACTTATAGATTGCCTCACTCAGGCAAATTCCAAATCATAGCTCCAGCAGAGGAGAAAGCAACAAGGTAAAACCCTGAAAGGGGTTAGCTCATGCAAGTGGTGTGTGAAGTATTTAAAATAATGAGTTTGTGTTTTAAAAAAGTAAACTACATCATATTAATAAAACATGTTTGGTTTACTTTGGAAGTATGCTTATACTGATTAATCAATGTTTATCATAGAGCAAGAAGCCTACTAAAGGGACCAAAAACTTTTCTATGTGCCTTACAAACTGACTGATTTAACACTCAGCACTTTTATTATGCCCATTTTATGGATAATGACCCTGAGGCAGAGATTGGATAAGCATCTTCCACTTGGTTGTGGAGTCAGTAAGTGGCAAAATCAGTCCCTCTATTAAGTTCAGATCATAAGCGCTACATTATACAATTGTACCCCGTGCCATGCTAAGTCACTTCAGTTGTGTTCAACTCTTTGCGACTCCGTAGACTGTAGCCCACCAGGCCCCTCTGTCCATGGACTTCTTCAGCCAAGAGTACTGGATTGGGTTACTGTGCCCTCCTCCAGTTCTTCCTGACCCAGGAATTGAACCAGTGTCTCTTAGGTCTCCTGCATTGGCAGGCAGGTTCTTTACCACGTCCACCACCTAGGAAGTATGCATGTAAGTGTGCTAAGTCCTTTCAGTCTCTTTGCGACCCTATGGACTACAGTCTGCCAGGCACCTCTGCCCATGGGATTCTCCAGGTAAGAACACTGGAGTGGGTTGCCATGGCTTCCTTGTAATTATATAGCCAAATGCAAAGGTCAATGTGTCTTTCCCCATATTTGATGAGGTAAGACTATTTAGGGTTTAACTAAAGTGGAATTTTAATTACAGTGGAATTTTTTTTTAAAATCTGCTCTGAAAGCAATAGCATGGCAAAGTCATTCTTTCCTCAATAAAGGGTTTTGAGCTAGACTTCCAGTTAGTTAGCCTTTCATGTAAACACCTTTTAAAAAATCTCATCATCACAGCATGATAACAACAAACATAGTATTACATGTAAATTAAAATAAGGCATATCCACTACACTCTTTGTGAAATAAATCTTGACTAGTCACAAAGGCTAAACATCGCTCTGTTCAGTAGTGATCTGCATCCCATTAAAGATTATCTTTCACAATACCTCCCAAATTAGATTGAATTGAGTCATCAACCCCCAAAAGGGAAATTATTTCCAGTTGTCATAGATTCTCTTTCATAAATAAACTGTGGTCTCTCCTTCTGGCCTTGATTTCTATTTAGAGTTTCAAACATTTATTTTTTCCCTTTTAGCATCATCAAGAGATTACACGACATATCTAGCATATTATAATCAGTTTAGGATTTAGTTGGTTTCTTTAATGTGGAAGGGGAAGAGGTCAAATTCTGTCACACTATGAAATAGATAAAAGAAAAAAAAACAAAGCCTTCTTCATCCCCTCCTTTTGAGTATGAAAATGAATGAGTGACTTAAAAATACATAAAAATAATAATGCACCAAGTTAAAATCAAAGTGGCAAGGAATGTAACAATAGTGAACATTTTATATATCTCCTCTCAGGTGATTGGAGAAGGAAATGGCAACCCGTTCCAGTATTCTTGCCTGGAGGATCACTATGGACAGAGAAGCCTGGCGGGCTACAGTCCGTGGGGCCGCGAAAAGTCAGATACTGACTGAGCGACTTCACATCACATTCTCAGGTGATACTCCTTGGATGAAGTGATGTTCTCCAGCAGCTGATGAGTGAGAGACAGGATCAGGTGCCTAAGAAAAATAGTCATGATATAAAGTTATTTATGACAGTTAATGTCTCTTCCTAGGCCAGGGTGGCTTGCAAACATTTCAGAAAGATAAGACAGTTGGTTTCCAATGAGAACTCAATTACTTTATGAATATTGTACTGGGGTTTGCTAATATATCGGTGGGGTAAAATCATGGACAACTACACATGTCTATAATATTTCAGGTCTTTTATATACATCGTTGTATTAAATCTTCACAACTTTTCTTCAGGTTCAATGTAATTATTCCCATTTTTTAGTCAATACTTGGGTTTCAGAAAGGCTTAGTTAAAACTGCCTCAAATCACAGAGCTCATAAGAGGCAGAATCTCACCAGCCTGTCTGGTGGATTGGATCAGGAAGAAAATTAAGGTGACTTACCACATGTCTATACATGGTTAAGCTGTGCTTTTGTGTTTTGAAGGTTATTTGTTGCTAAGAAGTATCTACAGACAGATTCATTCATCTCTCATTCTTCATATCCTTTGTGTTTATTTTCCTCTTCCTCTTTCCCTATTGCCTAAGAATCATATACATGGTCCACATAAAAAGATCTTCTTTAGCTTGCATAGAACTAAATGCATACATTTAATTATTTTAAGTTGTCTGGTAATAATGACAATGAAAGCAAAGATTGGCAATACCAATGGAATAACATGTGAGTCTGTAAACTAAAATGGAGGTTGAGGAATATTTTATATAGCAGGAAGAAATATTTCTTTCTTTTTTTATAGGAAGAAATATTTCTTTCCACAATATTTCCACATCAATATGTGATTTTCTATTTTTTTTTCCTTGGAAATTGGAACTGAAAGTTTTAAGTTAATTTAGTCTCTATCATGGCAACCTACTCCAACATTCTTGCCTGGAGAATCCCTATGGACTGAGGAGCCTGGAGGGCTACAGTCCATGGGTCACAAAAAGTTGGACAGGACTGAGCAACTAAGCACACACAAATGGACTAAATCATACCACCCCCATCCATATTTTGAAGCCTTAACTCCAAATGGCAAATATATGGAGAAAAAGTGAAAACAGTGACAGATTTTATCTTCTTAAGCTCCAAAATCACGCAGATGGTAACCACAGCCACAAAATTAATAGAAACTTGCTCCTTGGAAGAAAAGCTACAACAAACTTAGCATATTAAAAAGCAGAGATATCACTTTGCTGACAAAGTTCCAAAAAAATCAAAGCTATGGTCTTTCCAGTAATCATGTGTAGGTGTGAAAGATGGACCATAAAGAAGGCTGAGTACTGAAGAATTGCTATTTTCAAACTTTGGTGCTGGAGAAGACTCTTGAGTCTCTTGGACTGCAAGGTGATCAAACCAAGCAACCCTGAGTATTCATTGGAAAGACTGATACTGAAGCTGAAGCTCCAGTACTTTGGCCACCTGATGTGAAGAACTGACTCATGGGGAAAGACTCTGATGCTGCAAAAGATTGAGGGCAAGAGAAGAAGGGGATGAGAGAGGATGAGATGGTTGGATGGCATTATTGACTCAATGGACATGAGTTGGAGCAAACTCTGGGACATAGTAAAGGACAGGGAAGCCTGGTGTGCTGCAGTCTATGGGGTTCACAAAGAGTCAGACACAACTTTGTGATTGGTCAACAGCAAATTAATGTTAAATGAGGACTTAAGGTAAAGCTTTAATCCAATACGACTAGTGTTCTTTTATAAAGAGTAAGAAACACCAGGGATGCATGTGCATAGTGTGTGTGCCTGCTAAATTGCTTCAGTCATGTCTGACTTTTTGCAACCCTATGGACTATAGCCCACCAGGCTCCTCTGTCCCTGGGATTCTCCAGGCAAGAATACTGGAGTGGGTTACCACGCCCTCCTCCAGGGGCATGTTCACAGAGTAAAGACCAAATGAGACCAGAGAGAAAAGGCTACCATTTGCAAGCTAAGGAGAGAGGCCTTAATAAAAACCAAACCTGCTGGCACGTTAGTCTTGGACTCCAACTTTGGAAATCTAAGAATGTTAATTTCTGTTATTTTAGCCTTCCAGGCTGTGGTATTTCAATGCAGCATTAACAAATCAAGTTTCTTCATATTTTATTAAATGTAGAACCATGCTTAAATAGAATAACTTGCCCAAAGAGTTTAAAGTTAATAAAAATTTTGAAATAATAGGCACTGGGTGTACTCTCTACTATGTACCCTACTGTGTACCTTTATATCTATTTTCTCATTTTATCCTCTGCAAAAATCTCATTAAGGTGAATTGATGAAATTCATTATTCTTGCAGTCATGTTCAAATGCATTTGCTCACTCTTTTCTTCAGTAATATATAGTGTATTTCAGGAAAGTAATGTGAGCAAAATGAAAATAGTATTTGTTCTTATAGTCCTAGAAAAATAAAACATTTGTAATGTAATCCATGCTCACTTTTTGAGTCACATTTCTAGCCTCTCTTCCATCACTAATTTTATAATGAAGAATGGAAACAGACACAGCCTGGTTATCTCTTGTCATTTATCCTGGGTAGGAATCATCCTATAATTGCCTTTCACAGAAGTATATACAAATGTTTTTGAAAAGCAAGGAATGTTGTGTTGAAAGAGAATTAGAGAGATTTTAATCAAATATCCTCCTGGCTAGTAAGAAATTCCCCACCAAAGTATATAGTTGAAAGATTTTAAGTAAACATTTTTCCACATCATATTTTAATTTCAACCTCTAATTATGAAATATAAAAAACAATTAAGTGCAAATGTAAAAGATATACAACTTAATTTTCTTAGAGCATACACCAGTATAACTTTTGCTATGTCAAGAAATAGACTATTATCTTTTCTCAGTAACTAGATTTCTCCCTTGCAGTGAGGGCACTCTTCTGATTATATGGTAATCACTTCCTTGAAATGTTACTTTATTACATTTTTACATACAACTACAGCATTTTTTTTATTTTTATTTTTACTTTATTTTACTTTACAATACTGTATTGGTTTTGCCATACATTGACATGATTCCGCCACGGGTGTACATGAGTTCCCAATCCTGAACCCCCCTCCTACCTCAGTATACTAACACATATATACGGAATTTAGAAAGATGGCAATGATAACCCTGTATGCGAGACAGCAAAAGAAACACAGATGTAAGAACAGACTTTTGGACTCTGAGGGAGAGGGAGAGGGTGGGATGATGTGGGAGAATGGCACTGAAACATGTATACTATCATGTAAGAAACGAATCGCCAGTCTATGTTTGATACAGGATACAGGATACAGGATGCTTGGGGCTGGTGCACGGGGATGACCCAGCACCATTCTTTAACTTCGTGTAGAGTAAACCATACCTTTGTGTTCCTTTCTTCGTTTTACGCATTTAAAACTGTTTTTGAGATTTAACCAATTTAGTATGCATGTGTGTTTGTGTGTGTGTGTATATATATATATTTTTTCATTTGTTTATTGTATAATAGTCTATGAGTATACCTTAATTTACTCTCTCAGTAGTGAATATTGTGTTCCTTCTACTTATGAATAAGACTATTATGTGCTTAACACATGAACATGTCATTTGGAGCAAATATGCATGAATTTATATAGCAGTCTAAATCAATAAGTCATAAGAAAGTCATTGACTTCACTTGACAGATGCCGAAGTGTCTCCTGAAGTGCTTGTACCATTGTGCACTGGTACTAGTGGTATTTAAGAGTTTTAACACCTCTGTATCTTTGTGTAGTCAGTCAATATATATTTATTCTATCTATCTTGATAGGCATACAGTACATCTTATTGTAGTTATAATTTTTATTTCCCTGACTATTAATGAAGTCAAACAACTTTTCCTGGATCACTTGATAACCCCTTGTTTTGAAGTGTGTATTTAAGCATAATGCTCATTTTTTCTTTTTTTTTGATTAGCTCTTTTTTATATTAATGTGAAGGAGTTTTCTAAATAGAAACCACTTTTAGTTAAATATGTCATAAATATCTTCATAAATATGTTTTGATGAACATATATAAATTCTTTATTTGAATATTGTAGAATTTATCAGTCTTTGGCATTTATGGTTATTACTTCCTGTGTCTTATTTAAATAATCTCTCCATAACATGGAAATCATAAAAATATTATATTTCATCATTTTTAGAAGATGTAACACTTTGCTTTTTCATTCCAAGCTATACCCTCCAGAGAATTTATTTTCTGGTCATGTATGAGTCAAATTCTTATAATTTTAAAATATGGATACATAATTCAGCAAGCAAACATCACTTAGTAAAATAGCTCAATTTTCTCTCCCATAGAGGATCATTGTTAAAAACCATGCATCTATGTTTCTGTGTCTGGCATTCCATTCTATGCTACTGGTATACGTTATATGATATAATACATATAATACACTGTCTTAATTATTGACACAGAAGTCTTGATCTCCAATAAAAGGAGTCTTCACATTTTTATTCTTCATCAAGAGTGATAATAAATAAATATTTTTGGAACTATAATTGGCATGTAACATTGTATTAGTTCCAGGCATACAACACAATGGGCTTCCTTGGTGGCTCAGGTGGTAAATAATCTGCCTGCAATGCGGGAGACCTGGGTTCAATCCCTGGGTTGGGAAGATTCCCTGGAAAAGGGAACAGGCTACCCACTCCAGTATTCTGGCCTGGAGAATTCTATGGACTACATAGTCCATGGGGTGGCAAAGAGTCGGACACGACTGAGAGACTTTCATTTTTCATACAACATAATGATCTAGTATTTGCATATACTGCGAAATGATCACCACAGTAAGTCTAGTTAACATCCATCACCACACAGTTATGAATCTTTCTTTTGTTGAAAAATTTTAAGATCTATTCTCTTAGTTACTTTTAAATATACAACACAGTATTACTAATCTATTGCTGATTCTTAAATTTATGTACAATGCTACTATCTCTTGTTCAGTTAAAGGATTAATGAGACATTATTAAATTATGGATCGATTTGTAGACAGGTTCCATGCATACATTACTATGTTTTCTAAACTATTAGCATGTAATATCCCTTCATTTATGTAGATCTTCCTTAATTTTTTCTTAATAAAATTTGTATAAATGTTTTACATATAAACCTTGCACATACCTTTTTTCATTTACCCATGGACAATGACATTTTTAATGTAATTTAAAAATGTAAATTTAGTTTTTAAAATTCCTATGTCCTTATTTCTAGTATATAGTAATGTATTGGTGATTAAGTGAACTTACACACAACAACCTTAATAAAATTATATATTAATTTTAACCTTGCTGCTGCTGCTGCTAAGTCGCTTCAGTCGTGTCCGACTCTGTGCGACCCCATAGACGGCAGCCCACCAGGCTCCCCCGTCTCTGGGATTCTCCAGGCAAGAACACTGGAGTGGGTTGGCATCGTATATATTTTGGTATTTTCCTGTAGACAGTCATATGAGATTAAGTATTTTTTTTCCCCTTTCCAATCTTTTTAACTTTCCATTCTCTTTCTAGTCTTACTACACTTTCTAAGACATTTAAAACAATGAATAGAAACAGTGATAGTAGGCATGCTTTTTCATTCCTGTTAAACTAATGAGCTATCACTTGTATTTTTAAGTATAGCTATTAATATTTTTAAAAAATTAGTATAGTTGATTTGCAATGTTGTGTTAGCTTCAGGTCTACAGCAAAGCTAATCAATTACATATGTATTATTTTTAAAATTCTTTTCTCTTATAGATTATTACAAAATATTTAATATATTTCCCTCTGCTACATAGTAGGTCCTTGTTTGTTATCTATTTTATATAAAGTAGTGTGTGTATGTTGCTGCTGCTGCTAAGTTGCTTCAGTCGTGGCCAACTCTGTGTGACCCCATAGATGGCAGTCCACCAGGTTCCTCTGTCCCTGGGATTCTCCAGGCAAGAATAGTGGAGTGGGTTGCTGTGCATGTTAATAATACACTTTTATGCTTTTGTTTTCATTTCTTTGCTGAAATTCTCAGTATTGCCTTTCTTTCCTCTTCAAACATCTTAAATATATATATTTTAAAGTCAAATAATGGCAGTACTTTGATCCTCTCTGTATATAGGTTAGCCTCAAGGAAACATACTTGTTAAGCAGTGAGAAATTAATTAGACAAAACTTTGAGTGAGCAAAATTAATGTTACCAATGAAGGACATATGAACAGAACAACATATGCAACCAGAGGGAAATCCTGAGAAGGACACTAAGTTGTTCATGCTGTATTTTGACTGAGAATGTAATGAGGAAATAGAAAAATTTAGTGAAGATAGTTCTATTTTAAAAGGTAGGAGGGTTATTGTGTTAGTCAGAAGTGTTAATATGATAGTAAAGAAAAGCTATGAAATTGTTCCATATTAAAGGAGGCAAAGGAGACCTGTCAACTAATTAAAACAGCTGATCTTAGACAAGCTACTGGAGGGAGAATTGTTATAAATGACATCATTAGATCAATTTATAAAATTGATCAAAGTATTGTATCTATGTTGAATATACTGAAATTGTTAACTGTACCACCATTATCTTAGAGAATATTCATATTCTTAAGAAGGACTTGTTAAAGTATTTAGAGAAAAAGAGCATGATATATTGTCTTACATGCAAATGTTTCATAAATTAAAGTTAAATATGCATGTATACATTATATATTATATTAACGATAACTGAATTGATATAAAGGGTATATGTTGACTATTCTTGAAATTTTATGTAAGTTTGAAATTATACACACATACTATCTTTTTAAGACTTTTTTAAAGTGTTGTTCAACCTCTCAGCCACCCTACCATAATATCTGTAAGTATCTTCAGGATAAAAAATGACCCAAACTCCTCCCTTCCCCTCCCTGAGTGTTCTTCTCCTCTGCTTATTGGCCAAAAAAATACTGTCTCTCTTTTTTTTTTTTTTGCTTCCAGATGCCTATTTTCAATGCCATATTTTATTAATATAGATTTTTAGTGAAAAATTTAAGTACAAACAAAAATTATGCATAAATTATATAATGAATTCCTATATACCCATAACTCACATTTTCAAATATTTACACCTATTTTTCTTTTTAATTGCTTCTTATGAAACAACAGAAGTAGAGAATGTTTTCTCCTATTCCCACATTATCTTTCCTAGGCTAGGTATAGCAAATATCCTCATTTTATTGATTATCATTTGCATGCATGCATTCACACTTGAAGTATAAAAATGTCTCTATAAAATAAATAACATGGTCTGTATGAGTTTCAATTTTATATAAATGGTATACTACTTAATCTTGCTGAAATTTCTAAGTTAACATATTTATTGAATTTATGTGTGCTAACACTTCTTTATTTATATTATTTATGCTGTATATTGTCACCCTGCTTATTTAATGTATATGCAGAGTACATCATGAGAAATGCTGGACTGGAAGAAACACAAGCTGGAATCAAGATTGCCGGGAGAAATCTCAATAACCTCAGATATGCAGATGACACCACTCTTATGGCAGAAGGTGAAGAGGAACTAAAAAGCCTCTTGATGAAAGTGAAAGAGAAGAGTGAAAAAGTTGGCTTAAAGCTCAACATTCAGAAAATGAAGATCATGGCATCTGGTCCCATCACTTCATGGGAAATAGATGGGAAACAGTGGAAACAGTGTCAGACTTTTTTTGGGGGGGCTCCAAAATCACTGCAGATTGTGCCTGCAGCCATGAAACTGGAGGATGCTTGCTCCTTGTAAGAAAAGTTATGAACAACCTAGATAGCTTACTCAAAAGCAGAGATACTCTTTTTCCAACAAAGGTCTGTCTAGTCAAGGCTATGGTTTTTCCTGTAGTCAGGTTTGGATGTGACAGTTGGACTCTGAAGAAAGCTGAGCACCAAAGAAATAATGCTTTTGAACCGTGGTGTTGGAGAAGACACCTGAGAGTCCCTTGGACTGCAAGGAGTTCCAACCAGTCCATTCTGAAGGAGATCAGCCCTGGGATTTCTTTGGAGGGAATGATGCTAAAGCTGAAACTCCAGTACTTTGGCCACCTCATGCGAAGAATTGATTCATTGGAAAACACTCTGATGCTGGGAGGGATTGGGGGCAGGAGGAGAAGGGGACAACAGAGGGAGAGATGGCTGGATGGCATCACTGACTCAATGGATGTGAGTCTGAGTGAACTCTGGGAGTTGGTGATGGACAGGGAGGCCTGGCGTGCTGTGATTCATGGGGTCGCAAAGAGCTGGATATGACTGAGTGACTGAACTACTGATACTATACTGTAATGTGAAGATACCATAAATAATTTACCTATTTTCTTGTTTATTGAATGCTACAGTTTCTATTACTCTCTATTATAGGTAATGCCATGGTAAATGAGCTTCTATTGTGACTTAATGTGCATATGGGCAGGGGATTCTTTAGGACCAAGAGTATTGGGTATTGTGTGAGAAGAATGTTTCCTGTGTGTAAGGAATGTTCCTATTTATCTTTATAGTTGTCTCCAAATTCCTCCTCAAAGTGTTTACAAAATAGGGCAATGCATCCTTCAGACTTGTATGAGATTTACTGTTGTGCTACAGTCTTGCAGAAACTTCATCAGACTTTTAAATTCTGCCCATATAAGCATTGCTAAATAATATATCATGATTATTTAATTTACATTTCCCATGTAATTAGAACATTTTGAACATACCTTAAATTTGTACTTTCTATTTAAGTTTTGTTTTTAACTTTGCCCATTGTTCTATTTGATTATTTTTTCTCTTATTGATTAGTGAGAACTTTTTATATGTTATGGATGTTATTCTTTAGTTATGTACATTGCAAATATAGTCTTATCGTCTTTGTAGTACTATTTCTAAATCAGAAATTTTAAATTTTATCAAAGCCAAATTTAACTAACTTTATAAGATGTTTTTTCTGTCTTGTAAATGTAACTTAGAACAAGTTATTTCTTCTATTTTAATGTTTTAATGCTTTGATTTCTATACTTGTTTTTATTTCACTGGGGATGTCCTATATGGCATGTGATATAATAGATTTTCCTACGCTGAAAGCCATAATATTCTAGTCAGCTTTTGCCCCAAAGATTTGTTGTATGACTTTGTTTTGTTTTCAATTTCAATTTCCCATAGATTCTGAAATTTTGCTGATTTCCATTAGTCTGTTAATCCAGTCCTGAGTAGATACCACAGTTTCTTAATTGATCTCATGTTGTAATGTTTTAACTTGACAATCATAAAGAGAAGCGGTCTGTTTCTCATGTGTACTACATGTCTATAGTACTATAGGAGCCAGTGGACTCAGACTGATGGAGCAGTCATCATACTGTAACACCATTATTTTTCCTATCAGATTTTCTTCATCTTTGCATTTTTCAGTTCAAACAACAAGCCCATCGGCTATTCCTACTGAAATAGTTAGTTCATTGCTGTTAAAGCAGATTACCCTCTTTCTGTATCTATTATTTTCTTCCTAAAAAGCCTAACAGGTTTTTGCTCTGATCCAATGAGTACAATCATCTCCATTTGCTTGAGGGTCTGTCTGCCAGTGCAAGAAACATTAGAGACACAGGTTCAATCCCTGAATGGAGAATATCCCCTGGAGGAGGGCATGGCAACCCACTCCAGTATTCTTGCCTGGAAAATCCTATAGACAGAGGAGCCTGGCAGGCTACAGTCCATAGGGTCACAAAGAGTCAGTCAAGACTGATGAGATGTGGCATGTACATACTAAGAATCAAACATTGCTAGATAGATTGAATATCCTGGGGATTTGCAATATTGAACAAGTATCATCTGTACTGAAAAAATAATGCCAGGGAGGAGGGCATTATTTTTAATCTTAATACGACACAATCAGATTAAGATCAGAAAAAACTAATTTGTAAAAATGGATTTCTCATAGAAATGGAACCTCAATTCAGTTCAGTTCAGTTGCTCAATCGTGTCCGACTCTTTGTGACCCCATGAATTGCAGCACGCCAGACCTCCCTGTCCAGCCCCAACTCCCAGAGTTCACTCAATATCACATCCATTGAGTCGGCGATGCCATCCAGCCATCTCATCCTCTGTCGTCCCCTTCTCCTCCTGCCCCCAATCCCTCCCAGCATCAGAGTCTTTTCCAATGAGTCAACTCTTCTCATGTGGTGGCCAAAGTACTGGAGTTTCAGCTTTAGCATCAGTCCTTCCAAAGAAATCCCAGGGCTGAACCTAAGAATTGGTTAAACCAGACCAGCTTTTATAATTTTTAGACAAAAAAATGAAAATTATTTGAGAAAAGGAGATCAGTCCTGGGTGTTTATTGGAAGACTGATGTTGACACTGAAGCTCCAATACTTTGGCCACATGATGTGAAGAGCTGACTCATTTGAAAAGACCCTGATGCTGGGAAAGACTGAGGGCAGGAAGAGAAGGGGTCGACAGAGGATGAGATGGTTGGATGTTATCCCTGACTCGATGGGCATGGGTTTGGGTGAACTCCAGGAGTTGGTGATGGACAGGGAGGCCTGGTGTGGTGAGGTTCATGAGGTCACAAAGAGTCGGACACAACTGAGTGACTGAACTGAACTGAATTGAGAGACTTAGGCTTTGGGTGCTTAATTAGTGAAGAAGCTGAACAGAGTTTGAGTTTGGGATAGTAAATTAATAAAGAAGAAGTAATAAGTTTTATTTATATAGGCTTCTCAGCCCAGAATTCCTTGTCTCTGACAATAAGGATGCTTCTCTACCTCCTTGCATAGGGAGATGCCTGCAGGTGGGAGATTTGTTTCATGCTTTCACAGGAACAAAGAAATGTCAGTCTGCCCTTTTTGCATTAACAGTTTCTTGAATAACTTTAATTTAAAATAGTTAATATACCATTTGGCAATAGGCTCCGAATGCCAACAACATCCTAATATGTAACTCTGTATGTGTATGTTTAGTGGGCTCTGTAGAAGGACAGTAATATATATAGACTGTGGTAGGAAATTAGGAGAAATGTTTAACCTGGTTTCGAAGTTTTCTTTCTCATGTTGAGTGGTGTTCATAATTTGGTTACATCAGTAGGGGTGAACGTTACAATCAGGCATGGAAAAGTAAATCTTTTTATTAGGTAGAACATACAAAAGGAAAAACCATTTGGTAGTATATTCCCTGACAGATACAGTAACAGTCATGAATGCTGTAGAGCACTGCTAAAATATTTATTTGACATTTATTAAGCAGAGTTTAATGGTAGTGACATTTTAATCTAATTCATCAGTTTAATAGTTTTCGTGAAAATGCTCCATTTATTTAGATGCTCTATGTGTCTTTCCTATTCTCACTAATCATTTTTGCTCATTTGCCTTGATGTAGGTTGTTTTGAAATAGTGCATTAGAATCAGAAGAATATAACTTCAGAAGCATTATCATTAAAAACCTATCTAGATTAAGATGTAGTAAGTAATTATAATTTTACAGGATTATTTTTTCATTTGTCTCTATGATGGTAAATCATTAGGACTGGGAAACCATCCATATAGATCTATAGATACTCGCCAGAGGTCATCTTTGGAAACATAATCATACATTATTATGAAGCCTCAATTTATAATGAGTTTTCTTCTAAAAAAAAAATCTTTAGTAGTAATCTCTTCTGATGAACATGATAGATCTGATAATCATCAAGGGAGTTTTAGCTTCAAATTTCTTTACCAAATCAGTAGAATCCTTAGGATGAAATAATAAGTAGACAAATGATGTTGTTTTGCTCCTTGAGGGTAGATATTTTGTACCTGATGTGTTTCAAGTGCTAATCTAAATTCAGCTCTTTAAATTAACAAATAATCAATCAGTAAGATTGAGTTTTGAAGATCTGAGCTTGTATGGATTTTTATTTCTGCTGTGTTTTCACTACCTGTGTAGAGGATGGTTGAAGACATATACCTGTCTTTCTGCCTAGGAGGACCTCAAGAATTTCCATAAGGAGGAAGAGAAGATTCTTTAATATGAATTTAACTAATGTGAATATTACATGATAAACAAAATTTTGTGGCACTATTAATTTCTGATAGCTTTTTGAGAACTTGGTCTAGTACAATTGTTCTGTTTTGAGGAAGTGCTCTGTATTTATCCTAGATAAATTGCTTCTGAAGGAAGTTGTGGGGAAAAAATAAAATGGAAGCTATAGACTTTGAGAAAATACTTGTAATATGTGGATTTGACAAAGAAATTATGTCTAGAATATAGAGAGAACTCTTATAATTGAGTACTATGAGGATGACCCAACAAAAATACTAGATAAAATGGAAAAGTAGTACAGTCACTATGGAGAATATATGGAGATTCCTTAAAAAACTGGAAATAGAACTGCTATACAACCCAGCAGTCATACACACTGAGGAACTCAGAACTGAAAGAGACACGTGTACCCCAATGCTCATCACAGCACTCTTTACAGTAACCAGGACATGGAAGCAATCTAGATCCATTGGAAGACAAATGGATAAGAAACCTGTGGTAATGTACAAAATTGAATATTACTCATCCATTAAAAAGAATGCATTTGAATCAGTTCTAAAGAAGTGGATGAAACTGGAGCCTATTATACAGAGTAAAGTAAGTCAGAAAGAAAAACACCAATACAGTATACTAACACATATATATGGAATTTAGAAAGATGGTGATGATGACCCTATATGGGAGACATCAAAAGAGACACAGATCTAAAGAACAGTCTTTTGGACTTTGTGAGAGAAGGTGAGGATGGGATGATTTGAGAGAATAGCATTGAAACATGTATATTATCATACATGAAACAGATTGCCAGTCCAGGTTCGATGCATGAGACAGGGTGCTCAGGGCTGGTGCACTGGGATGACCCTGAGGGATGGGATGGGGAAGGAGGTGGGAGGGGGTTCAGGATGGGGAACACATGTACACCCATGGCTGATTCATGTCTATGTATGGCATATATGGGAGACATCAAAAGAGACACAGATCTAAAGAACAGTCTTTTGGACTTTGTGAGAGAAGGTGAGGATGGGATGATTTGAGAGAATAGCATTGAAACATGTATATTATCATACATGAAACAGATTGCCAGTCCAGGTTCGATGCATGAGACAGGGTGCTCAGGGCTGGTGCACTGGGATGACCCTGAGGGATGGGATGGGGAAGGAGGTGGGAGGGGGTTCAGGATGGGGAACACATGTACACCCATGGCTGATTCATGTCTATGTATGGCAAAAACCATTGCAACATTGTAATTAGTCTCCAATTAAAATAAATTAATTTAAAAAAAATATTAAAAAAAAAAACCAGACACACAAAATACTAAATAAAATGGAAATTCCCTGATGGTTCATTAGTGAGGACTCTGTACTTTTACTGCTGTAGCCAAGTTCAATCCCTCATCAGGGAAGTAAGAACGTGCAAGCTGTGTGGTGTGGGGGAAAAAAAAAAACTGTATAAAAAGTTTGAGCAGATGCTTCACATGAAAAGATATATGAATGTTCAATAAGTACATGAAAAAAGTGCTCAACAACATAGATACTAGTGTATCTTCAGAACAGGGCAATTGGTTATGAAGTACCATTATATGGTAGCCTCGACCATAGAGCCACTCTGTAGAAACAATATTATTAGTACCCAGGATTTCTTGAGTGTAAAGAGATAATCATGGTTACAAAATTCTCATTGTAATATAAATTAAACAGCAGGCTACTCATTGATATAAAAAATACTGCCATCAGGTAAAATAGACATCAAGTGGTCTAGTGTTATTCTATTTGGAAGAGAAATTTTCAAGTGAGGCTAAATTATCAAAATTTTAAAACCGTGCAAGATAAATTACTGATGGCATATGGATATTAAAGATCTTCAAACTTTGTCTCTAGATTTCTTGTCCCCATAACAAGGATAGATGTGCTCAGTTCAGTTCAGTCACTCT
>SJXQ01004261.1:0-52889 GCA_006408695.1 Aepyceros melampus | reverse complement strand
GACTCGATTTACATGAGTTTGAGTGAACTCCGGGAGTTGGTGATGGACAGGGAGGTCTGGCGTGCTCCGATTCATGGGGTCGAAAAGAGTCAGACGCAACTGAGCAACTGAACTGAATGAACTGAGGGATTTAAAATAATGACACAGAATTTTGTTTAAAGTTATTCTAGGTCTATCCCAACAGATATTTATTTTTACTTGAAAACCTAGTACTCTTCTTACTTTCCCATAAATTTCCCGTGACTTTTAAACTGTATGTAGAATGAGAAATCTGCTTCCTGAACAAATAATGTCCCCCTCTAAATGTAGTGTTTAACTTTCTGATAGAAAGGACTAAGAAGGAAGTGGTGTCTAGGATACTTTCAGGTTTTGGGTTGTTGTTTTTTTTTTTTTTTTTTTTCCAATTTTGAGAGGGAAAAAACCTTTTGAGGGCCCTGTGGGTTGCTCATGCTCTCTCTAGAGAATGTATTTGAGATGCACCAGCGATTGCTTTACCCCTTACAATCGATTTAAAGAGTCAGCCTCAAACCTTTTTCCTGAGGTAATGGGGTTAGCACTCTGTTGGGACTGCAATCCTTGAGGATACAAATTTGTTTCTAAGTGTTCTAGCTAGTAATCCTATGCTCCTGAACAAGTTTTACCGTGTAATGACACTCTTGGAATGGAAAACACAGACCTTGGACCTCTTTCTGTCAGCCTGATTAGAAACTCCAAAGGCTTCAGCCGGAAGTATTCAGTCTTGAAATACTTCAGCTGCTCCTCGTCTTTTTTCTTTGCTTTGGTGTCATTGAGGGAACGTGATGGTACCTGAATTTAAGAGTACACTGATGATACTTTCCTAACCCAGTCAACAGTACATGAAAAATTCTCCTTTTAATGTCCTTAATTTTTTTCCTACTTTTAAAAGAAAAATATGCTGAGATATTTTCAGTTTAAGTATATCCCTTGATAATTAAAAATGTTCTGAGACAATTTGTTTGGTTGGAATTCATTACAAAAGGCGTGAAAGTCAAGAACCAGTCTGTTCTTTTCTTTTCTGTCCTCTTTCAACAAGCCAGCTGTTAATCCCTGGAATGATGATATAGGTAGGTTGAAACGTTATGAACCTTAGAAAATAAAAACAGATAAAATATTAGTAAACTTGTTTTCTGACATCTTCCTGATTATATTCTATTACTCTTATTCTCTTATTTTAAATTATATCCTAATATCAATAATGAACATTTTGAATAAATATTAATAATTTTGGAAAATGTCTGTAAATTTGAAACATCCCAAGTCTGTTTTTATGAAGCATACTTTTCTATAGCTAGGATTCAATGGAATGTAAAATATAAATTACATATCTTTTGAAGGTCACTATGAGTTTAATATAAAAACTGCTCAGACTACACTGAATGATTTAGAAAAACTTCTCAATGTTTTTTTCTAAAATGTTCTATGTATCGCCCTTTTTTCTTGGATGTATTTTACGGACTCTACATTTACCTTGTCATGATGGTGTCTGGTCATAAATTTGAATGTTGGTTGTGTGTGTACTGTGGAAACCATGGAGTGCAACCTAGGGAACACTGATTTCAGCACTGGAGCTCTGATTTACTATCCACTCTCTGACTGTCTAGAGTAAGTTAATACTTAGCCTTTCTGAGCCTCAGTTTTCTCATCTGTGAATGGGGCTAGAAATACCGTTCTTACAGTGGTGGTGAGGATTACATGTCTGGCATATGGAAAGCTCTCAGTAAGTTCAGTTCCCTAGTTCATGGTGGATGAAAATAAAAATGCATATGGTTGGGTTTGGACTTCAGCTGTGACCTCAGTTGTTGACTGTTCATTTCTTTGTTTGCTTTTTACTTAAAAACAAAGTGAATAAAGCTATGTAATTTCCAAAGTAGATATGGCTTTCACCCTAGGCTTGAAATATGTATGAGGAAATCAACTGCATTTACAAATAATAAACTCTTACCTCATAGAGTTATTTTAGAGACTCCAAGATATATAACAGCTCAGAGACCAAAGCACACACGATGTTTTTTCTAACAGAAAGATGAGATCTTTGTGATAGAGGTTGGGTACTCCAAACTTGGCTAAAAGTCATGTGTACAAAGGATTTTCCGGATATTCTAATTTTGGTTGATCTTTATGTATTTCATTAGAAAAAACTAAGCTTTAAATGATTACTATTAATAATCAAATTAGCTGGACTTAGAAAATATATTTGAGAATATATTCATATAAATAGCTCCCCTTTTGGATCTTTACTATGTAGTCTTTAAAGAGCAAAAAATTAGCAGTTAGGAGTTTTTAGCTTTTAGAAAATTGTACTTGTGAGAAATAATTCTGAATATACCGTATCTTTTATTCAAATGTAGACAGATTGTTCATGTATATTTTACCTTTAGAAATCTCAGAATCCAGAGAAGAGTAATTAGTCCTTCTTTCTGGGCTCTGGCATTGTACCAGCTCAATATTCTGCAATATGTATAAATTTCTTTTTATATATCTAGCAATATATACAAATTTCTTCCAGCCTCCTCGGTCAATATTTCTGTGTATAATCAGAGCTTATATCTAGCTGGCCAGCACTGGTGTGACTGTCATAGTTGTGTGGCTGGCTCTCATTCTGATTGGTCAGTACCTGTGAGGTAGCTGTTGTACAACTGTTTTGAATGTTACCCCTGCCCAGAACTATTTAACCTACATCCCTGTTTTCTCATGTAAGACTAATATAATCTCGTTATGCATTCTTTCTTCGTCTTTTACTCCAGGAAGGTTGAAATCACCAGAGTGAGATGGCTTTTAGCTTTTGGCTAGATTTCTGCTGAAGAGCTGCAGTACCTGCTGGCTTGTGGCTTAATTCGTCACTGTACTGAACTTCAGGACTTTGTACAGGGTGTGGCGTGCCAGCTCTGAAATGTGTTATTAGGCCACTTTCGTCATGGTTTATCGACTTTTTCAGAATATTTTTAGATACAGACTCATAACTACTCATCTGTCCTTCTCCATGACTTGCCTATTACCGAAAACTCCCCTGATGAGAAGACACGTTGGAAGGTCCATCATTAAGCTTGAGTGGCAGAGGTCTTTGTAGGGGATTTGCTAATGCTAGAAATCAGGTTCACGTCATAAGGAGCATTTAAATCATCTTAGGTCTCGTCCTAACTGGTCTTTTGATGCCATCAAATGCCAAGGTTGCCAAGATTGTGGCCCTGTCTATTGCCCCTGTTATGCTGCCTATTTTACTGAATGATATTCTCCTTCTGTTAATTAAGAATATTGCAGTACATGGCAACTTAAGCATTTTTGCTTTGAAAAAGATAGAGGCTGAGGCTAAAAGAGTCTCACCGATTTAATAGGAACAGTGCTTTTAACAGGGCTTCCCAGGTGGGCTAGCGGTAAAGGACCCATCTGCTGATGCAGGAGACGCGAGAGACACAGGTTCGATCTCTGGGTCAGGAAGATCCCGTGGAGGAGAGCATGGCAACCCACTCCAGTATATTTGACTGGGGAATCTCATGGACAGAGGAGCCTGACGAACTATTCTTTGTGACCAACTATATAGGGTCGCAAAGAGGCGTACACAACTGAGCGACTGAACTGAACTGAACGTCCATAGGCTTGCAAAGACACAACTGAAGTGACTTAGCAGGCAGGCAGGTGCTTTTAACAGATATTAGATCTCTGACTCTGACTTTCTGGTAATCTGAGAGGGTTTGCAAGTAACTCAGATGCAAGTAACTCTCTTGATTTATAGTTTAGAGAAAGTTCAGCACAGGTAACTTACTAGCCCAGGGATGGATAAGTTTCAACTTCCATGTCAGATATAATCAGTTGGGATTTGGACTTTTGGAAGCGATCGGCTTGATATTCTTCAATTGTATAAGGGTCACATAACGGATCTGTGGTAGTGTCTGCACTGAAATCCAGTTCTTTTGGTTTCTAATCTCGTTTTCATTTCTCCTAGTCATTTTATTATAAACCTCGTAAAAACCTCTATATTGAATACATTTTTATAACCTTGTAATCCATTGTGTAGGCATGAAAAGTTAAGGCTCTGACATTTTTATTATATGCAAAGAAAGTGAAAATTATCTTGTTAAAAATATCATGGTTATTATTCAATTTGGAAAATGCAGAATTAATGTGAGAAAGAAAAATACAGTTTCATATGCACATCTTTTTAAGCATGACCCTTCATTATTAAGCTCTTTTTTTTTTTTACAAAGTGTGCCATCCGCTTTTTAAAGGACACATTTCAACAAGGATTAAATCTTTGGGGAATTAGCCTGAATTATTTATAAGTACAGGCATACCTCAGAGATACTGTGGATTCAGTTGCAGACCACCATAGTAAAGTGAATACCACAATAAAGTGAGTCACACAAACTTTTTTGTTTCCCAGTACATAAGAAGATGTTTATACTTTATTGAAGTCTGTTAAGTGTGTGATAGCATTATGTCTTTAAAAATTACATACTTAATTTAAAAAGTACTATATTGCTAAAATATGGTAACCGTTTTCTGAGTCTTCAGTGAGTCTTGATCTTTTGCAATGGTAACTTAAAGATCACTAATTGAGTGAAGTAAGTCAGAAAAAGAATACAAATGTTTATTAATGCATACCGATAGAATGCAGAAAAATGGTGCTGAGGAACCTACTTGCTGGGGAGGAACAGAGACACAGACATAGACAACAGACTTGCAGGCACAGCCTGGGAAGGAGAGGCTGCAATGAACTGAGTGAGTAGCACTGAAACACTCGTTACCATGTGTAAAATAGATAGCTAGTGGGAATTTTCTTCATAACATAAGGAGCTCAGTCTGTTGCTCTGTGACAAACTAGAGGGGTAGGATGGGGTGCAGGTGGGAGGTCAGTTCAAGAAGGAGGGGACATGTATACCTATGGCTGATTCATGCTGATGTATGGCAGAAACCAACACAGCACTGTAAAGCAAGTGTCTTCCAATTAAAAATAAATTTTTAAAAATTGACAAGTTAAGGATATCAATTTAAATTTGCATTAAAGTTTTAAAGAACCTAATTCTTGCATCTTAAGTAATAATAAAAACATGAGTTTGATATGCTAAAGAATATGTACTGATCATAGATCATCATAACAAATACAATAATTAATAATGAAAAGCTTGAAATATTACAAGAATGATTGAAATGTGACACACACACGCAAAGTGAGCAAATGCTGTTGGAAAAATGGTGCTGATAGGTTTGCTGGATACAGGATTGCCACAAGCTTTCAATCTGCAAAAAATTATCTGCAAATCATGGTAAAACAAGGTAAGCCTATAATTGCCAAAACATGTACATATATATGTGTGTGGATAGAAATACAGTTATCAATACAGAAGAGAAATGTTTGTATTTTGATGTTATGTATAATACAACTGTATTTCATACCATTTTAAACCCTGTGGATGTGGTTTGTGTGTTTCCCTGGATATCATTGTTGGCACACAGCAAATATCTAATGAAAATGATGACTCTTTTCCCATATTGTACTGCCCTTAAGTAGAAAAAATCTACTGCAGTGCTCACGTGGTAGAATTTTTAAAATCTGTTAAGATGCTAAGTGAATTTCATGGCATTCCGCTACGGTAGTATCCTTCTTAAAATAGAACTGGTCTCTTCCTCACTGTCTCCGTCTCGTGTACACTACACCTTCCTCCAGCCATCTGCCTTTCCTGAGACATGCTCTGTTTTCATCTTACCACTTTAGTCACCAGAGGTACCAAAGTCCTACATCCATTGAAACCCAGGCTTTAAAGATGATCAGCAGCTGTTCCCTCTTTTTTTGTGGTTCTCTG
The DNA here is from genome assembly GCA_006408695.1 of Aepyceros melampus. Classification (NCBI taxonomy): domain Eukaryota; kingdom Metazoa; phylum Chordata; class Mammalia; order Artiodactyla; family Bovidae; genus Aepyceros; species Aepyceros melampus. The sequence continues at coordinate 47,070 of SJXQ01004261.1, read as the reverse complement.
TAGCTTGAAAGATTGGGAAGTGCCCAAATTAACCATGATCACGACTTTGCAAACTTTTCTGTGTCCTGGCATTTAAGTTCTACTTTGTGTCTAGCCCTGTGTTAATTATTTCAGGGATATACAGTAATTCCTTTTAAACAGGAATACTAAGATATTATTGGAGCTAGCATCCTCTTAAGGCAGGCTTGACACTAACCCTTGCTCACACCTAGGACAAAGTCTAGCTGCTGCTGCTAAGTCGCTTCAGTCGTGTCCGACTCTGTGCGACCCCATAGACGGCAGCCCACCAGGCTCCCCCGTCCCTGGGATTCTCCAGGCAAGAACACTGGAGTGGGCTGCCATTGCCTTCTCCAAAAGTCAAGCTAATCCAGTGTATTTTCAGGTGCTTTCATGTTCTCTTTGTTTCCAAATATTATCTCCATTTTCTTTTATTCTTATATACTGCCCTTTATTCTGTAATTATATGCCAGCTTTCTTGTACGAACTGGCTGGAGTGCTAAGTCGTGGAAAGCTCAATTACATAAAAGTATATAAGCTGCCCCACTGGACGTATAAGCAACTCTAGACAGGCGGGAGGCAGCCAGGCACGGAGCCAGGGGAGTGGGCTGTGCCTCAGTTGGTCCTGACGTGAAGCCTTTTCTTTGAGACACTGTGTCACTGAACCAGTTAAAGTTACTTCACTTCACTTAGGCCACTGTTTTCTCATCTATACAGTGGAGGTAATACTGTCCCATCAACTGTATTGTCAGATTAAAACAAAAGCCTATGAAAAAAATTGAGCCACTTGCTTAGTTTTTAGTCAGTGAGAATGTCAGTTAGGGTAACAACAAAGTGGCAGCGCAGTGGACAACAGGAGGCGGGAAGGTGAAGACAGGAGCAGATGAGGACTCTGAAGGCAGATGTGACAGGATCGCACCTTTACGTGAAGTCCTTCCTGTTCACCTGCTGTTATCGGAGGGAGCTAGCAGCTCTGCCTGCTATTACACCCTGCTGGCACCTGCAGCTTCGCTTCCCATTATTGATAAACATTTTAGCTTGTTTTTCTTTGATGATATTATAAACAGGGATTCATCCTTGTCAAATTAAGTATTTACTAACTGATGGTTTCTTCCCTCAAGGAGCTGTTAGGTAGAAATAATATGGACACACAGGAAATGAAGTACAGAGCTTGTTCTCGAAAGATTATCAGTGCTACAGGCTACTGGGAAAGGGAATGAACACATTGTGGAGATCAAACCTTGTACAAATGACAGCTCTTCTTTTCTTGCGACCCCATGGACGGTAACCTACCAGGCTCCGTGGTCCATAGGATTTTCCAGGCAAGAATAGTGGAGTGGGCTGCCATTATCTTCTCCAGGAGATCTTCCCAACCCAAGGATCAAACCCAGGTCTCCTGCATTGCAGACAGACACTTTACCATCTACTAAGCAGTTATAATACAATGGCTAAAGTACAGTATTTATATGTGTAGGTGTTCCTGGGGCCAAAATGAAGAGGTACTGGTATGTCCTTATTTTCATGACAATTCTGATTCCGTAGAGAAGAGAATCAAAGGTCTATATAACTAATTTAATTACTGAATGTGTTTGACATTAAATGCCGGGGACCAGCCCCGGTGGATCCAGGGATATTCAAAGCGGGGACAGAGCAGGCGAGATAGGAAAGGATAGGAGAGAACAGGATAGCTCAGGAAAGAATAGTATAGTAGGAAATTAGTGGAAGAAAAGAGGGCTGAATAACTTGGTTTACGGGGAAAACCAATAAAACCTCAAGACAAGAGGTTTGCACCATCTACGTAGGCCACCGGCGTCCGTTTGAATATCGGAGAGTGCCCCGCCCTGGGCTCTCTCTCTTACAGATCTTAGCAGCCGGGACAGGTAAGTAGACGTGGTGAGCCTCCCCGCCCCAGATGGGAATTCAGCCGAAAAAAGGAGAAAGGGGAGAAAAAGAATGACATGGGAAGCCCAGCATTGGTGTAAAGCTCAAGAGGGAAAAAAGGGGAAAAAAAGGGGAAAAAGGGAAGGGGGCAAAAAAGGGAAAAAAGGGGAAATCTAACGTTGGCGTAAGGCTCCAAGAGAGCGTTTATTGTTCAGAATCAACTTATATACCCCAAATTATACATAATAGAATATGCAGAGTTACACATAAGTAGCAGTCCCAACCCTCATTGAGACAAGGCTTTCTTATTTGCATATTCTCCTGTTACAAAAGTCTCAGGTGGTTTACACTATCTTCTGGCCAAGAGGCCTATTAACATTTTTATGGCTCTCTCCTGATGAAGTTTTTGTTAACCAGAAGACTTATCTGTGTTAATCTTTCCAAAGTCTGAATGCCACTCTCAGAAAACACTAAATAAGAATACAGCAGTTTGTAATAAAAGGAAGTACAGTGATTTATAGCAAAGGAAAAGTAACTTACTCAAAAGTTCAGTATTGCTAATATCAAAACTACTACATATCCCTTTTTCCATATCCCAATTACATAGATCACATCTTCCCGGGTGCCTGAGATAAGAAATAAGGAGGTCTGGCAGCAATCATTGAGTCAACCGTGAAATCCTGTCACCAATATACATTTGAAAAGACTCTGAAACTTTAAGATACTTTGAGGCTTTTGTGCCTTCCACATTTGGGAGGTTGTGAGCAATTCACAAGCTTGCAGAAAATTAGGGGAACCTGTTAGGCAGGCTAGAGCATTATCAAAGGGGGGTTGGGCTGAAATGGGAAAACAGACAAATTCTTATTTTGGGGGGCGCATGTTCAGGAAAAACCAGGGAGAAATCCGATGACTCAAATTGCCCTGCCATCTGAGTTTGCCACGTGACCCTGTCACGGGTGGGATTTCTCACTCTGGCTCCCGACAATTAAAGACTTCTTATTTTTGTTTTTGAGATTTTTGGTCAAAGATGGATTTGAAATGTATTCTTTAATTTCACATTGCGCATTTGGTTAAACAAAAGATTTTTTGAATATGTGGAAACTCTCCTGAGTTTAATCAACTTACTGTTCACTTAGGCATGTGATGATTTTTAAAAAAGAGAAAAATCTCATTTCCATTCTACATTATTTAGGCAATCTTTTCCCCTTCTTTTAGGAACATTTGGCTTGAACCTGAGTTTAATAGAGTTTGCTATAATATCATAGTGTTACTGACGTCCTGGTTATGTCCTGTGCTAAGTTTTAGAGGTATAATAGTGAATGAAACACAAAAAAATTCTTGCTTGCATAGAGCTTATAGTCAGAAATTAAGCCCTATTTTTAAAATACTGCAATGAGACTAAGTATTTTGGAGCAGTAAAGGGAGACGGGGAGGCTTGAAGCACAGGGAGGTTGCAGTTTGAGATGCGGAGGTCAGCGAAGACCTCGCAGAGACGGTGACAGCTGAACAAAGACCTGAAGGGGAACAAGAGAGGAAACCACTTGTGTGGAGAAAGTCCACATGTATGTGAAAGTCGCTCAGTCATGTCCAACTCTTTGCAAACCCATGAACTATACAGTCCATGGAATTCTCCAGGCCAGAATACTGGGGTGGGTAGCCTTTCCCTTCTTCGGGGGATCTTCCCAAACCAGGGATCGAACCCAGGTCTCCCACATTGCAGGTGGATTCTTTACCAGCTGACCCACCAGGTAAGCCCAAGAATACTGGAGTGGGTAGCCCTTCCCTTCTCCAGGGGAATCTTCCCAACTCAGGAATTAAACCCAGTCCTCCCGCACTGCAGCTGGATTCTCTACCAGCTGAGCCACCAGGGAAGCCTCTTGGCTCCGTGCAGCAAGAATATTCTAGGCAGAGGAAGCAGCAAGTGCAGAGACCCTGAGCGTGACAGAACAGCAAGGGGCCAGCAAGTGTGGAGGCTGGTGGAGGAGAAGCTGGTTTTGTAGGGCCCTGCATGCCAGTGGCACCCACTCCAGTGTTCTTGCCTGGAGAATCCCAGGGACGGGGGAGCCTGGTGGGCTGCCATCTGTGGGGTCGCACAGAGTCAGACACGACTGAAGCGACTTAGCAGCAGCAGCAGCAGCTTGCCAGTGGAGCATGCTGGCTCTTACTCTGGCCCGAATGAGAGGCTCTGGGGGGTGTTAGGCAGAGGAGTGCTATGGACTGCTTTAGCTTCAAAGGCTTGCTGTGATTGCTGTGTGTTGAGAACAGATTGCAAGGTGGCAAGGGCAAAAGCAGTGAGATGAGTTACGAGGCAATTACAGTAACCAGGCACCAGAAGATGGTATCCGTCTACTCACTGTGCATTTCCTGCTGTGGGTATTGAGTACAGACACTGGGGCAAGAGGCCAGTTTGGTTTACTTTTCAGCCTGTGCTTCCCCCCCGCCTTGTAGTTCAGATCTTACATAGAAGGGAAAGAGAGAAATCATTGACTTCTTTTTTTTTTTTTTTGGCCATTACTGATCGTAATATGAATCTTGCATGTTTATGGCAATTGATCATTTTCAAGCCATCCTTATGAGTCTGGTGCTCACTGTGGCCTGTTGAATGGATGCCAGTTTCCAGGTTTATAAGACATGTCAGGGTCACCCAGCTGTCCCTTCTCTCTGGGGGTGTGCATATTGACTTCAGTGAATACATACAAGCCAAGCAATGACCGATAATCACCTATTCTAGCAGGATGGGACTCGGGTACACTTAATGAAATGCACTCAGCTGCTGCCTCATTAAAGAGTATACCTGCCATCGATGGTGGCTGCGTTGTCAAGCTAAAAAAAGCTTTTTCTTATTGTAAATGATCTATAAGTTGTTCAAAGGACATTCTTTATCAATGAGAACACTGATTTTAATTTTCTTCTTTTAAGTGGATCGTGTATTTTAATAGGATTCACATCTCTAAAGATGAAATAGAAGTATAAGTAAGTGTACCCAAACAGGAAGAATATCCCCCCAATGCAAGGGGAATTATAATGCCAAAAGATATTTAATTTTTGCTGACTAGCAACATTGGGTACAGTGTTTCCTTGTATATGTCAAAATACTTCAAGTGAAGATGGTTTTCTTATATGAAATTTAAATAATGAGGCTCATGACATTTTACTTTAACCCACATTGGGACAATTAAAATATTCAAGTTATATCAAAGAAAATGGCATAGATAACTTTCCTGTAATTTAAATTTAAAATGTGTTTTAAGTGTTTCAGAGAAGATGGGAGATTGTAGAAATTGTTATATGTTATAACAGTTGAGAAAGCAGAGTGTGTATTTTGTATTCAGAAATATATCATGTACCAGCTGTTGCAAAATTTGAATGAAAAAAAACTATATGGGCAAATATACCTTTGTAGTCAAAGGGAATAATATATCACTTGAATTGTGTTCTTGAATTACCATTTGTCTACAAGATTGAATTTTTGAATGTAACAGCAGTAAAATGCAAAAAAGGCAGGTTAATACAGTGATGTTTATGGAAAAAACTTAAGTGCTCAGGATAGGAATTTGAACTTATGGTTCACACAATAGTTCTCCGTTCCTTTCTAACAAATATGATTATTGAACAGATTAATAGTTTATGTTGAAAACCCTACTCTTTGAATGAGCTCTCAATCATAATATTCCCCATTAAAGATGTATTTATTTTTTTTTTTTTCGGTTGAAATAGCAGTATGCGTAAAGTACAGTTGATGTTCTGGCTTTCAATCGGACAAGCTTTTGCAACATGTAGACTATGTGGCAGCATAGTGCTTTCAAAATATTCTTTCTAAACTTCTGGTCGGGAATGATTTCTGGGGCATCTGAGGGATCGGTCCATGGGGAACATTTGAGACGCTGGTTTATTGTTATTATTCTCTATGCCTGTTCTTTTTATTTGTGGGCCCCACTTCCTGCCCTCCTCTGTACTTTTCCTTTCTCTTTTCTTGCTGATTTAATTCCTCCTCTCGACTATATTATCGAGTGCCTACCATGTGCCGAGCATTATTCTAGGAGCTAGAAATACACCTCTCCACTCTCTAGAAACTTACTGTTTCATGAGGAGGCTGAACAGTGTACAACTTAAATGAGGGAATGTGTTCATTGTGAATAGCTCAAGGCTTGGAGTGGTGACAGAGTAGTACAATACTGTAGTGTGTGTGTGTGGTGTGTGTGTGTGTGTGTGTGTGCTCATTAATGCCCAACTCTTTGTGACCTCACGGACTGTAGCCCGCCAGGCTCCTCTGTCCATGGGATTTCCCAGACAAGAATACTGGAGTGGGGTGCCCTTTCCTTCTCCAGTTGTACTGGGGGTGCTGGGGGAAGCACAAAGAGGACCGCTGACTGCACACGGAAGCTGAACCCTGAATGATAAGGAAGAGCAAGCTATTGTTTCTTTCTTGTGTTCTATTTTTCCTTCACTCTGGCCCATAGATAGATGGAGAAACAATGGAAACAGTGACAGACTTTATTTTCTTAGGCTCCAAAACCACTGCAGATGGTGACTGCAGCCATGAAATTAAAAGATGCTTGCTCCTTGGAAGAAAAGCTGTGACCAACCTAGACAGCATATTAAAAAGCAGAGACCTTACTTTGCCAACAAAGGTCCGTCTAGTCAAGGCTGTGGTTTATCCAGCAGTCATGTGTTGATGTGAGAGTTGGACCGTAAAGAAGGCTGGGCACCGAAGAATCGATGCTTTTGAACTGTGGTGTTGGAGAAGACTCTTGAGAGTCCCTTGGACTGCAAGGAGATCCAACCAGTCCATCCTAAAAGAGATCAGTCCTGGGTGTTCATTGGAAGGACTGATGCTGAAAATGAAGCTCCAACACTTTGGCCACCTGATGTGAAGAATTGATTCATTAGAAATGACCCTGATACTGGGAAAGAGTGAAGGCAGGAGGAGAAGGGAATGACAGAGGATGAGATGGCTGGATGGCATCACTGACTCAATGGACATGAGTTTGAGTGAACTCCGGGAGTTGGTGATGGACAGGGAGGCCTGGCATGTTGCAGTTCATGGGGTCACAGAGAGTCGGACACGACTGAGTGACTGAACTGAACTGAACCGAACTGAACCGGCCCCCAGATTGGCAATAGCCTGGCCTCATCCACAGCTTTCCATGTACCCAGAGTTGAGGCCAATGGCAAGCTAGCCCTCTTTTCTCTCCTCAGGGATATGCTGTGGATAAGATGACTGACTGTCCTTCCTTTATATACCTTCACGTTCTTACTCCCTGTTAAGAATTCACTGATTATTCTGTATTTTAGAAGGTTGCTTTTGTCCTCTCCTTCCACTAGCCCCTTGCTCAATCCCCCTAGCAACCACACAGCGTGTTGAATCTACCTCTGTTGTAGGCCTTCTCACATTGCCTTGTAATATTTGTTTTCCAACCCTTTCTAAAATGCCATCACCTCTTGCCCCATTAAAAACAAGGTAAGCATCATTTCTGTTCATCTTTGTGTTTTCAGAGGGTGACACAGTGTCTGAAACAAATAACTTTCAAAAAGTGTTGTGTTTTTTAACCAAATTAATAGTTTAATTTTATAGTGCTTGCTCTTATAATTTAACTCACATATATATGCGTTTCCTTCCTAATACCTAGGTGATTAAATGAAAACAAAATGTAACGGGCTAATTTAAGTAACTTAATGTATTCTTGTCAATTACATAAAATGTGACTGTGGTACCTTAATAACTAGTTTCCTGTCGTTTGCTATTTATATTTTCCTCAAAGAGAGTAGGATGCTGAACCACATTTAGAGTGAATCAGAACAAACATTAGAGGCATGTAGAAAACAGCATAATTAGGATGTACTTTAGACTGCACAAGTGAAGTTAGGTCAGTCATTTGAAGATTTGTATGATTCATTATAATGCAGTTGATTATGTGGCTTACCTTAAGTTTCATTGTAACACTGAGAAGAATGCCATGACCTAAAGAAATACTTTATGTGGGTAACGTCATCATGCGTTTACAAAAATCAATATAGATATTTTCATAGAAAATTTTTGAAGTATTTTAAAGCAACATTTAACAAGAAAATACATTTTGAAAATTTAGTTAACCATGCTTTTGTTCGTCTACTCCTAAGATGGAAAGAAATGAAATCACAAGTTCATTCTTATTTGCCATCTTTTTCGTTACTGTAAAAAAGTACATGAGTATCATCAGTTTACAGATTAGCAGTGGTTGCCTTTAAGCAACATGGGTTTTCCCAGTGTTTCTGGTAAAGTCTTATTACATTCGCATTTCATTTCACTATTTTTAGCCATATAAGTCTTAAAGACGGACTATTATGTTCTTTGGACCTGAATTGCTCCCTCAAAGGGGGAAGATATAGACAACACAAAGGCTTAAGTTTGTTTTTGTGTGAAAATTGCTACATTTAAAGACCATTTTCATATTGTTCTTTCTAAAATGCCAGTTATTATTACTAGATCCTAAAAAGTTGAATCCAAATGAATGTAATAGAAAAAAGGGAAGAAAGTATATGAATATGATTTAATAATTTCCTAACTTCCATTTTGTTCATATATGACAACGAAGCTTACTTAAACGCCTAAGGTTTTGGTTGAAAATAATTCTTATTATTTAAAAGAGAAACATAACACTATTGTAATTGTACTCTCAAGGTAAATGCATGGTTTTCTTTTGTTTTTATTTTATTGTTACTTCAAAGAGAATGTTTGCTTAATAATGAATTTCTGTCTGTAAATAAGAGCAGTAAAGAAGAAGAAAATAGTTTGGAGAGGTAGAGACGTGCAGTTTTTACCTCCTATTCTAATTCTTCAGTGATAATACATATATCATGAATGTCCTTTATTCGTGATTTAAAAATCTTGATTAAGATGGAATACTTTCTGATTTTTTACCTTTAAGTATTCTTTAAAATGAAAAGTTGACAGTGATGGATTGACTAATATGTAACAAATATAGAATCAGAGGTCTGGAATAATCCTTGAAATAATCACCTTCAACTCCTTGAATCTCGGAGGAAGTACACCTGAGAATTTGAATTCCTAAAGATCTTTAAAGAAAATTCCATTACTTTTTAATTGTGATATATATCACACATACAGATGCACACAGAGGGCTTAGACAGTGTAAAGAACAGCTATAAACACCTGTGGAACCACCATCTAGGTCAAGAAATGGAACTTTGCTAATATCCCAGATAGCTGCTCCATGGGAAATGTCACTCACTTTCTATCAAAAGTAGTTCCAGTTGTTTCGGAGTTTATCTTCAAGGATTCCACGTAGAATCATTGGGTTTTTTCCCTCTCCCCACTTTCAGAGATTTATCACTGAAAAGAGTTAAATGCCATAGAAAGCCTGTCTAGGCAAGAGGTATTTCCACACCTGGTTCTTTTGAAATGCGTGTGGCTAAAAGTAAAACTGGGTCAGTTAGGTAATTGTGCTAGTTGATGCATTTGGTTGGATAAGGTGGGAGAGAGCCTCTTTTTTTCAGTCTTTATAATGCAGAGGCTGAAGATGAAAAGCTACAGATGTTTGGGCGGATGGGGTGGAGAAGAGAGTCTTGGATTGACATGAATTAAATCTAAACTTCACAGTGATTTAACAAATCCTGTAGAACTACTATCAGTTGTTGAAATTGCAGAGAGGAAGACAGCTATATACTAGAAGGCAGTTTTCAGTTAATCAGACATCAGGCAAATGATGTCATAGTAACACAATCAGGGTTTTTAGAAGGAAAAACTGCCCACTGCCATTCTTGACTAGACACCGGATCTTTAAATATACAGCTCAGTGCTCTGCCCATAAAGCATGTTGCTTTTGACAGATATTGCATTGTATCCAAAACTTATTTCTTATTCTGCTTTCTTACACTGGGCCATTTGTTTGGTTTTCTTTTACTGTATTTTGAATTATTAATCACTGAGCAGATACTTTATTCCTGTAAGAGGAATTATGAACATCATCGAAATGGTGCTAAGGATGAAAGAGCAGATGGGTGCTGGTTTTGCAGTTAGAAAAAAAAAAATTATTCCCCCAGGGAGAGCTGTTGGCAAAGTATAATAATCTGTAATTAGATTACTGGAACAGAAAGAAAAAAGGAAGGAAAGAAGTAAATTAGTCATATGCAGGTCTATGAAAATTTTTCTACCAAGAGGAAAAAAACATTGCTTTTAAATATATGCATTTATTAAAATTACAGTGTAACGAGTACTTCCTCTGTTAAATTTAAAATTATGCCACCCCCACATCGTTCTTTGTTTCCACTCTCCCTTGCTACTTCTCTGACTCTGTAGTGGATCTATTTAACAATCATTGCTGCCAGGATAAAGCTGTCATCAGCCAGCGAGGTGACAATTCACTAAGAGAGATGTATCGGCATTCCAAGACTTAGAGGACATTAAATATGGTATAAGGCAGAACAGGTCTTCTTTCTTTTGACCTATAAAACATAGATGCTATTGTGAAAAATAACACTTCACAAACTATCCTCAGCCAGGAGTTCTGGATAATATCCATCCTCAAGGTTGGTACTGTATTTTATTGCTGTATTTTTTGCCTCCTGTTCTTTATGTTTGGAAAAGAGAACCAGGGGGATTCACTGGACTATATATCAATTTTGAAACAACTGGTCTGGCTTCACAGGGCACCGAACAGGGTGCACCATTTTATTGTTGGAGTTAAGTTGTTAACATGTTCAATAAAGGGTCAGGGGCTTTGTCATCACTTTGTCATCACATGGGGCGAAGAACAAGAACTAATCAGTATTTTTTCCTGGTTCCCTCCCTGGATGTCTTACAACCCCATCTGTGTTTCTCTCCTTTACTTTTCTTGGGTGAGGTCTTTGGTTGTTAAATTCTCCCCCGTCTCATACACAATCTGTTAGCATATCCTATTGTTTCTATCTTCAAAATATATCAAGGTTTCAACCACTTATTATTTTAACCATTCAGCTCTGACCACCTGGACTGCAGCAGAAAGCAATAATTTTATATACTTTCCTTGTCTAAGCAAGAAGGGCATAAACCCTTCCCTGGCCCTTCCTTTGGACCTGTTCTCAATAAAGGGGCCATTCAGTTCAGTTCAGTCGCTCAGTCATGTCCAACTCTTTGCGACCCCATGGACCACAGCATGCCTTCCTGTCCATCACCAACTCCTGGAGTTTACTCAAACTCATGTCCATTGAGTCGGTGGTGCCATCAACCATCTCTGCTGTCGTCCCCTTCTCCTCCTGCCTTAACTCCTCCAGCATCAGGGTCTTTTCAAATGTCAGTTCTTCGAATCAGGTAGCCAAAGGATTGAGTTTCAGCTTCAGCATCAGTCCTTCCAATGAATATTCAGGACTGATCTCCTTTAGGATGGACTGGTTGGATCTCCTTGCAGTCCAAGGGACTCTCAAGAGTCTTCTCCAACACCACAGTTTAAAAGCATCAATTCTTCAGTGCTCAGCTTTCTTTATAATCCAACTCTCACATCCATACATGATCACTGGAAAAACCACAGCTTTGACTAGACAGACCTTAGTGGCCTTAGATGGACCTTAGGAGTCATAGTGAGCCTTTTAAAATGGAAATCCAGTCGTGCCATTCTTCCCAGACTCTGCAGTGACTCTCCATCTGACGCAGGGAACAAACTCAGGTCCTTGCAGAGTGAGCGACCTACGGGGACCACCCCTGCCGGGCCTGCTCCCCTTTCTTCTTTGGCTGCAGTCGCCTCCTTGCAGCTGCTTAGCTTCAACTCTTTTATCTCCCTGGAGACACCTGCAGATATCCACCACGCGCATTCCTGGCCTGCCTTTGAGTCTCAAACCGATGCCCCCCTTACCAGCCTGCAGTTTCCTCCTCAGCCAGCAGTCCCTCTCTCCATTACCCTTCTTCCCATTTTCTTTTTCGCAAGGAGGAGAGTCACCCTTTCACACACTGTGTTAGTGACTTATACGTGTTTATTGTCCATGTTCTTGCTGGACTGTAAGCCACACAAGGTCCAAAATCTTTATCTGTTTTGCCACTGATAGATTTTTGTTGTCGTTGTTGTTTAGTCGCTAAGTACTGCCAGATACTTTTGCGACCGCATGGACTGTAGCCCGCCCAGCTCCTCTGTCCATGGGATTCTCCAGGCAAGAATACTGGAGTGGGTTGCCATTTCCTTCTCCAGGGGATCTTCCCGACCCAGGGATCGAACCCACATCTCCTGCATTTGCAGGCGGATTCTTCACCACTGAGCCACCAGGAAGCCCTTGGTATATTGTAAACCCCTCTAAGTTATTTATTGAATAAATGAACATGTATAGAATAAATGATGTCCTTCCCACTTCTGATTACTCTCTACATTCCAGAGTCTCACAGCCACCCTTATCTGTAACTGGACAAACGAATCTACTGTCTTAGATGTAGCATCCTAAGGCACATACTGCACTGAAGCTTAGAAAGTGAACTTCAAGCGTAAGTATCTTTTAACTATAGTGATCATGACAGCCTTGTTTCTGTCTGTCAGAAATATTCACAAATCCTTCATTATCTCTTTTAGCTCCAAAAAGGAATTGCTAAAGGGCAAGCAACATTTTCAGTTTAGGCTTAATAGCCTTCTTGGTTTGTGTGCAACTCTTGCCTGGAAAATCCCATGGATGGAGGAGCCTGGTGGGCTGCAGTCCATGGGGTTGCTAAGGGTCAGACACGACTGAGCGACTTCACTTTCACTTTTCACTTTCATGCATTGGAGAAGGAAATGGCAACCCACTCCAGTGTTCTTGCCTGGAGAATCCCAGGGACGGGGGAGCCTGGTGGGCTGCCGTCTATGGGGTCGCACAGAGTCGGACACGACTGAAGCAACTTAGCAGCAGCAGCAGTGTAATACAGGTCTCCTTTAAATTATAGATGGGAATGAGGAATGAGAATTTCAGAATAAATGCAAATAGTATAAGAAAATGGACTATAATCCTCTTGTTTCAGTCCAGTTGGGCTGCTACAATGTAATATCATTGATTATGTGGCTTATAAACAACAGAAATTTTTTTCTCACTGTTCTGGAGGTGAGAAGTCCAAGATCAAGGCTCCAGAAGATTTCCTGAGAATCAACTTTCTGATTTATAGATGGCCCTCATCACATTGCAGCTCACTTGGAGGAAGGGGAGTGGGAGCTCTCTAGTGTGACTCTTTTATAAAAGAGCACTAATCTCATTCGGGGGGCTCTGCTCTCAGTTCAGTTCAGTTCAGTCACTCAGCTGTGTCTGACTCTTTTTGACCCCATGGACTGCAGCATGCCAGGCCTCCCTGTCCATCACTAACTCCCGGAATTTACTCAAACTCATGTCCATTGAGTCGGTGATGCCATCCAACCATCTCATCTCTGTCGTCCCCTTCTCCTCCTGCCTTCAATCTTTCCCAGCATCAGGGTCTTTTCAAATGAGTCAGTTCCTCCCATCAGGTGGCCAAAGTATTGGAGCTTCAGCTTCTGCATCAGTCCTTTCAATGAACACTCAGGACTGATCTCTTTTAGGATGGATTGTTTGGATCTCCTTGCAGTCCAAGGGACTCTCAGAGTCTTCTCCAACATCACAGTTCAAAAGCACCAATTCTTTGGCACTCAGCTTTCTTTATAGTCCAACTCCCATATCTGTATATGACTACTGGAAAAACCACAGCCTTGACTAGATGGACCTTTGCTGGCAAAGTAATGTCTCTGCTTTTTAATATGCTGTCTAGGTTGGTCATAACTTTTCTTCCAAGGAGCTAGCATCCTTTAATTTCATGACTGCAATCACCATTAACAGTGATTTTGAATCCCTAAAAAATAAAGTCTGTCACTGTTTCCACTGCTTCCTCATCTATTTGTCATGAAGTGATGGAACCAGATACCATGATCTTAGTTTTCTGAATGTTGAGTTTTAAGCCAACTTTTCACTCTCCTCTTTCACTTTCATCAAGAGGCTCTTTAGTTCCCCTTCACTTTCTGCCATAAGAGTGGTGTCATCTGCATATCTGAGGTTATTGATATTTCTCCCAGCAATCTTGATTCCAGCTTGTGCTTCATCCAGCCCAGCGTTTCTCATGATGTACTCTGCATAGAAGTTAAATAAGCAGAGTGACAATATACAGCCTTGATGTACTCCTTTCCTTATTTGGAACCAGTCTGTTGTTCCATGTCCAGTTCTAACTATTGCTTCCTGACCTGCATACAGATTTCTCAAGAGGCAGGTCAGGTGATCTGGCATTCCCATGTCTTTCAGAATTTTCCACAGTTTTTTTTGTGATCCACACAGTCAAAGGCTTTGGCAGAGTCTAGAAAGCAAGAAGTAGATGTTTTTCTGGAACTCTGTTGCTTTTTCGATGATCCAGCGGATGTTGGTAATTTGATCTCTGGTTTCTCTCCTTTTCTAACTCCAGCTTAAACATATCAAAGTTATTTATCTAGGGCCTCACCTCCAAATACCATCACATTGGAGATTAGGATTAAAACATGAATTTTGAGGGAGAAAGGTGCTTTCTGTGTATAGTACCTTTCTATTTCATAGATTTGAAAATAAGATAGCAGGATTAAAGAATGAAAGTTTTTAGGAGAGAGTTTGACATTAAGAAATGACCACAAAAATATGGAAAACTGGCCATTATGACAATATTTTTAAGAAAGCAGCAGTTCTATATATCATGGCATAGTTAAGAAGTATTATTATTTGGGTCAATATACTAGAAGATTTTAAGTGAATTTGCATGATAACATTTGAAGACTAAGGATTCTAAATGAGTAAAGATCTCATAAATTAATGAAAAGATATAGATCAACAGAAAAAATAGTGGATGTATATGTTAGTATCCATGGGGGTCCTGAACCAATCCCCCATGGATTCTGAGGGACGATTGGATATTCTTTGTGTTCAGAAGTGTTGACATTGATGGATAAAACAAAGTCTAGAGAAAATAAATATTTTGTTGGAAATTTTAGACATAAAATGTATTGACTTGAACATAGTGCATTTTTAAAACTGACAATTGAAGAAATTTCTGTGCAAAGTAGTTTAATACCTGGGGTCTTTGATCTTACTGGGCAGTGGTAGTGCTGTTAATTTGGGATAGGGTTCAGCTGCATATAACAAAACATATGAACTGTCTTGAATAAGATAGAACTTAATTGCTGTCACAAATGAAAAATTTTGGGGATAGAGTGGTATGGCTTTTCCTTCTGTTTATCAAGGCCCCAGACTCCCTCTGGCTTAGCATTCTTTATTCTTTACATTATATACCCAGTCATTTTGGTCCAGAACAACTGTTAAGCCTCCAGTCAGCATATGCTGCTTCTAACCAGCAAGAGTGGAGAAGGGGCAAAAAAGGGCAGACAGCCAGCAATCTGCCACATGGCTTTACCCACCTGTAGTTGAGGCTGGGGCATGCTGTCTTTAATTGAGCATCAATACGGCAACTAAAAATTAGATTCTTGTGATGAAGGTGGCAGGGAGAAATGGATATTGTTAGGTTAGTGGTCTTTGTTACAGGAGGACATTTTCACTAAATAATTAAACTGGTTTAATTGTTGGAAAGTTAGAAGAAACACCTTCTTTGCTTGATTTTACCTTGTCCCTTTCAGTATAGGAATAGTGTGTCATTGAGCTGTTTTTTTAAATTATTTTTTAATTGAAGGATAATTGCTTTACAGAATTTTGTTATTTTCTGCCAAATATCAACGTGAATCAGTCTTGGGTGTCCATACGCTCCCTCCCTCTTAAACTTCCCTCTCATCTCCCTCCCCATCCCACCCCCCGCCCAGGTTGTTTCAGAGAACCTTGTTTGAGACAATTTTGTCACTGTGAATAGTAAACAAACTAGGATAGAAATAAGAAATAACACATAATAAGCTTCATTAAAATTCAGTTATTTAGAGTGAAATTACCTAATTCTTTCAGGCAACTCATGCTAGCAAATTGTACTTAGCATAATTGCAAGGTTAATACTATCTTTTTTTTCTGGATTAAATGGCTTTGATTTGCATTTATTATGGCAGTTGTCCTCTGCACTTGGAGTAATAGCACACTACTTATTTATATATTCTGTGGCCCAGAATCAAGCCTTGTTTTTTCACTCTCCACCTGCTCACCATCAACTCTTGCATGTGCACACACGTACACACACGTACACACACACGTTATTTCACCACTTTGTAGCATAAGGATCATTATTTCCTCTTTTTTTTCTTTTTAATCAGAGCTCAATACTTATCAGAACATCCACGGTCTGTGGTTCTTCTGTACTTTGAAGGTTGTATCAACTTTGTTTTGTGTCCATAAAGACTTAAAGAGCTTCAAAGGCTAAGAGAGAGAGTTTTAATGCTTAAAAGTATGTTTAGAGAGTGTTCTCAACCATTTCTCTCAATCTTCATTTCATAACTTTGCCAAGGAATATAAATGAACAGTTGAAAAACTAAGATCATGATCTACAAGTATTTGTAAATTTGTTCATAATCAGAAACTCACTGGGATTGTGTTTTTGAACCTGAAAATATAGACTTATTAATTTGTCTTGAAAAATAAACAGAAATAATAGTATCCAACAAAATATTAACAAATTAGGAGAACTTGAAGTGTCAGATATCTAAAGTTAAAATCTGACATTAGAAAGGAGAGTTAAGTCAATAGAAAAGAATAAACATCTGGAAAATATGTTTAAATCTATATAGGCACATAGCATGTGTCAAGACTGTCAAGGATTTCATTCAGTTATAACTGAGTAATTATTTGTGATAAATAAAAGTTGCCTCCTATTGCATGCAATACAGAAAAATATATTTCTGATGGATTCAAAAGTTATTGACAGAAATTAAATCATGATTGAACTAACCTCAGGATGGAGGAAGGACTTAAAAATGAGAGGGAAAACATGAAGGCTAAAATATTGATAATTTGATTTCACAAAATACAACTGAAAATTTTCTATATGTATATATACATGTACATAAATGCATAGAAAGGAGACTGATGCAAATTTGTTAATAGAAATTACTTTATTTAAGTAAATGGGACTGATGTGGAATGTTGGGTCATGTGATCTTTCACAGTTTACTCCAAGTATTGCTATGTTAAGTCAACAACAGTGAATGAATTAATGCATTATTTATTAAATCAAAACAATTACAAATGTGAGAAAAAGCAAGCAATTAATTCACAGTCTTGTTGAATGACTTTTATGAGTCAGACTCTGAGCCAGACATAATTTCCGCATCAGATCTGCACAATGTTACCAGGTTTTTAAGGAGCTCTGGTTTCTAGAACTGTGGTTGCTTACATTTGATATGTATATGTAATGTAATGACTTGATTTTTTTTCTCTTTACAAAGTTACTATTAAGTTGAGGATGCATCTCAAAATGAATGGTCCAAGCAAATAGGCATTCAACATCAGTAAAATTAAAAATCTAAACCTCACAGCTTATACAAAAATTAACTCAAATGGATCACAGAGTTAAATAAAAAACATAAAACTATTAAACTTGGAAAAGAACATAGTAGAAAATCTTCAGCACCTAAGGCTAGGCCAAAAGTTCTTAGACTTGACATTAAAATCAGCATGGATAAAAGAAAAAAATTGATACATTAGACCTCATCAAATCGAAAGACTTTTACTCCACACAAGTCCCCGTGAAGATGTAAAGGCGTACTAGAGGCTGGAAGAAAATATCCACAAACCACATTATCTGACAAGCTCTCACAGCTGGCAAAAGCTCACAAAATTGTGGTAAAACCAAGCAATCCAGTTAGAGAATGGACAAAAAGGTGTGAATGGACATTTCACTGAAAAGATAGATACCCAATTACCACATGAAGAGATACTTAAGAGCACCACCCACTTGGGAAATGCAAATTAAAAGCGCAATGATAATTTTTTTAAAAAAAGGAATAAAAATTCCTACCTTTTGAAAAAAAAAGCATAATGAGATAATATTACATAGCTATCGCACTGGCTAAAACTAAAAGTGACTGATAACACCAAATGTTGGCAGAGATGTAGACAACCAGATCCCTCACACTGCTAGGGCAAACGCACAGAGCGGGAGCCACTCCGGAAGAAAGCAGGCCATTTGCTCAGCACTATCTTCTGACCCCGGCATTACATTCTTGAGCAGTTATTCCAGAGAAATGGAAATTTATGTTCTCACAAAACCCTGTACATGCCTATTCATAGCAGCATTATTTGCAGAAGGCTGAAATGGAAAACACCGCAGATGTCCTTCAAAAAGTGAATAGTTGTACAAAGTGTGGTACATCTATACTATGAATTAAGACTCAGCAGTTCCGAAGAATGAACTGTTGATACTTGAAACAGCTTGGATGAATCCCAAGGGAATTATGCTAAGTGAAAAGCCCATCTCAGAAAATTACCCGCTATAAGATTCTGCTTTTATAACATGCTTGAAATAACAGACTTACAAGAGAGAGAGAACAGATTTCCTTGTTGTACTATTAGACTAGAGTCTGCAAGATGTTACTGTCAGGGGAAACGAGGTGAAGGGTATATGGAAATTTCATATATGTGAGTATACAATGATCTTTAAAATGAAAACCTAATGGTTTATTAGCTAAGGCAAGAGGGACAAAGGGTCCCACGGCCTGTGAGTCACAGAGCTTAGATCTGAACGCAAGTCTCTCTGACTTTCAAGTTTGTCTGTGTTTTCACAGCACCTACCATCTTCCTGGAAAGTCCCACTCAGGGTAAATGGCAGTAATTTTTACCTGCAGGCTTTGGAAGCCGTTTCTCCAGACTAGCAAACAATTGAGATCAGATCTTAGATTGTAGTCAAACTTCTCAACTGTGTTTTACAAAAAATTTCTGGCACTGCCTCTCAACCCCAAGACCACCTGGAGATCTTGATAAAATGCAGATTCTAATTCAGTCAGGCTTGAGTGGGACCTGAGACTGCCCATTTCTAATAAGCTCCCAGGTGATACTTGAACTGGAATCCATGTTGTAATCCATGGACCACTCGCTCAACAGCAGGGATGAAAGGAGCTTCCATCATACCTATTTGTCACTAAAAGGATGCCTGACAACAAACAGCATTTCAGATGGGGTTAGGATGCTGCATTCCAGTGGCACATGGGTAAGAGAGGCAAGAATCCATTGTCTAGTGTAGCTTAAGCCCGGGGATCTCATCCATAAGTGAAGACAGTTGACAGGCGTTTTGCATGGGAAGAGAAAAACTCGAGTCAAAGTCACCCAAAGCGGTGCTTTGTGGTCAGCTGCAAGAATGACAGCTGTTTATTGTGCATGCGGTGTCTACTTTTTTCATTCACGTGGAAGAGAAATTACTGATAAGGTAGGCAGTTTATTGTGTCCACAGCCTAGACTGTCATCCGACCTGACAGCTCCATTTCCATCCATTTAAGTATTTGGGGATTTGATTTGTTCTGTTATCTAAACTAATTAAGATCAAAACAGCCACAGCTTCCGTTTATTCAGGGGTACGCAGGTTTCCCTTTTGTATTACTGAATAGAAAAAAACATTGTACCAAAGAGGTTTCGATGCCCTTCTTTCAAAGTCATCCTTTAATTATTAATGCTTTCATCAGGCTTTATGAAAGGTGCCATGTTTCCTGAAGTAACTAAAGCTTGATAGGGCTTTATGTTATGATGGGAAATTAATAAATGAGTGATGAGAATGGGGGAAATGAGGTGTGAAATTGCGTGGTATTTCACAGGGTGAGCTGCTTTTGTGATCTGTATTTTATCCTGTCCTGGGTCCCATTTGGTGGAGGATTTGCTCCTGGATCAATGAGCCCTTGGGCTGTCATTGTTTCTTTAAAACAACAGGCATGAAGGATGGAACACCGTCCAGCCCTGCCTCTGGCCAAATTCTCCTTTCTCAGAGGGTTGTGCTGACCCGCTTCTTAAAGCCAAGTGGTTGTCTTTTGCCTTTTCCTTCCCTTTGAATCATCTCTGAGGGTGGCATGAATGATACACAAAGCTCTCCTTGAGAAGCTCACTTTCTCACTAGCCTCTGCCCTCCAGTCTTGCCCCCAGCCTCGTCCTTGTAGCCTCCACTATCACAGCCGGAATGATCTCCTACAACACACCTCTGATCCCATTAGCTACAGGATAAGGGCTAAACAGCTTGCATGGACTACATGTCCTTAGCATCCTCTTTTCAGCCTCATTCCCACCGCTTCCCCTTCTGGCGTTCCTGGCTGTCCTGTAGTCCTTGGAACTCAGCTTTCTCCTGCCTCAAGATCGACCTGTAAGCTGCTTCCTCTGCTTGAGATGCTTCCTCTCCATTGGCCGCCTGGTGAACACCTGAGATTTTTGCTCAGTTATCACTTCTTCCGTGAAGCTGCCTTAGTCAGAGCTGTTTGGTTTCAGGGGATAGGAACCCACTAAAATGATCACAAATAAAAACATTTACAGAAATGAAAGAGCCTGCCACTCCATGGACATCCCGAATAAGGCAGTCAATATAGCTAGGATTTGGGGGCTTAAAAGAGGACAGTCAGGAAACGAGGGTGCCCATGCGGCATTGCCTAGCTCCTCCCATGTCTGCTCCGTTCTTTTGATTTGCAAAGTGATGTTTTGGCTTCTCTACTCTGTGTCACTTTGGGTCTGATGCTACATGAATTCCAACTCAGCGAACTTCTTTTCCCAGTTTTAAATTTCCAGGGAGATTTGGATTGGCCCCGGTAGGTCAAGGGGCCAATTAGCTATGGCTTGGGAGTGGGGTCCCACCTCACACGGGGCTCATCTTTCAAAGGCGAAAGGTTGTGTTTGGTTTTGCTACTCTGATTCCACCACGAGTAGAAACCTCTTTCTACCAAGGCCCACTTTACTGAGTTTCTACATACAATTTTGCTCATGCTTCATTCAAAAGGTGCCAAGGTTCCCGGATTGAAGGGCACAGCATCTCATTTCATGTGAGGAAGCCCTTCTCCAGATTCTGGGGTGGTTTTCCCTCTCAAGGTTTCCTTGCCAAGCAAGAAGAGCCAAGTTGGAATCCTTGCTCTCACTGGGATTATTGTAAAATCTTTTTCCCTGCTTTTGGTTGGTGCAGGGAGCTCGGGGAGCTCAATTCTTTGTTTATTTGGGGGAAACTTGCAATAAAATTTAAAGGGAAATTGGATTTTTTAAATCCCTTGTGCTGTGAAATTTTATCTACTTGAGTAAGCTAAAGATAGTAAAATTACATTTGGGCTAATACCATTCCACTCTCTAAACTACTTCCTAAGACTATTCCAATGAGAGTGCCTCAGATGATAAGGGGCCAGATTTTTCTAGGAAAACTTATTTAAGTAGAAATCCTAAAGAAACTCAATTAAAGCTGAAATCGGTCAGAGAATTATGGAGTTTTTTTTTTTTTTCTTTAAATACATACCACATCCTACAAATTCTCTCATGATGCCCTATTTTAAGAATTTATCTTGGAGAATACCAGTTCTGTAATAGGGAGAAGAAAACACAATGGAGGTTTTTATTGATTATTACCAATGAAAAATACCATTTTTGAGGGGCCTACTCCAAATAACCTGCATGGTCCTCTCAACAAACCTCTTATTCATACTGGGATTTCCATAATATGCAGAGTGATTTCCTGCTGTGGGTGTCCAAAGAAAGCTATACTGGAAAAAAAGAAGAGCAGGATAGATTTTTTGAATTCATATCTCTCTCTCCACATAAGCTTTTCTCCTTCTTTTTCAGTCTTTAACCAGGAGCTACAGAAGTTGATTATGCTTTACTTTTCCTGCTACAAGAAGATAATACTGATATCTGTTATGCTTGCTGCTTATGATTATTTTGGGGAATCATGTAAATATACTTTATAAACTGTGGCATTTTAGAAAGATGAGACACTTTTGAGGCCTTGTATGTGCAGTAAAGGAAACAAAGGTGCCTGCCTAACACATGGGTCCCGCCCTAAAGGGTTAACCCTTACCCTGATCCAAGCTCCTTGCTGGGACATCCTGAGTCAAAAGATTTGGAGTAGGGATTGCTACTGTTTTAAGTGCCCCACCCCCCTTCCCCAATTAGTACTGGGCAAACTTGGGATATACTGACCAAAGATTTTACTTTCATTTTCTTCATTTGTGAAATGGGGGATGAAACAAAATATGCCTATAGCCAGGAGATCATGACAGGGTATGAGTAAGGCAATATTCCTGAAAGTACCCACATGGAACCTGGAACTCAAAGTGTAATTAATAAACGGTAGGTCTCCTTCCTTTCAATAAAATGAATAAGGCATTGACCAGACCCCAAGGGAAGTACTGGAGAAGGAAATGGCAACCCACTCCAGTATTCTTGCCTAGAGAATGCCGTGGACAGAGGAGCCTGGTGGGCTACTGTCCATAGGGTCGCACAGAGTCGGACACGACTGAAGTGACTTAGCATGCATGCAAGCATTGGAGATGAAAATGGCAACCCACTCCGGTGTTCTTGCCTGGAGGATCCCAGGGACAGAGGAGCCTGGTGGGCTGCCGTCTGTGGGGTTGCACAGGATCGGGCAAGACTGAAGCAACTTAGCAGCAGCAGCAGCAGCAGCAGCAGCAAGGGAAGTACAAATAAAGTGTCCTGGGGGTTCGAGCAGTAGGAAGAGGGCTTTCATTTGAGATGAGAAGAGACGTCCCCTCTGCTGGTCCATCCATGAGAAGTCGAGCGTATGGTGGGTTTAGAGGACTGACACTGGCACTCTATAGAACTTGGTCTGGCTTTTCCATTTAGTAGCCAAGTAACCTGGAAACACATCAGTTAGCCATGTATGCAACCGTTTTCTCATTTAGATAATAAGGATGATAATCCAACCTAACTGATAGGATGTTGTCAGACAATAAAGCACTCATCCATCCATCCATTCAACAAATATTTCTGAGGACCTGCTCTCTGTGTGACATTGTTCTGGATGCTGTGGATATAGCAGGGAATAAAGAAGCAGCAGAGTATTACCATGTGGTCAGTGCTCAAGAAGCGAGAGGTGTTGTTATACTGTAATGAAAGTCTTCCAGTCCTGTAGTGTGATGTGTATGTTATAACTATGACAGAGATAGACATTTCTAGAGCTTTCGTTGTTTGACTGGAGCCACAGAATCATCACCGACTCAATGGACCTGAGTTTGAGCAAACTCCGGGAGATAGCGGGGGACAGAGGAGCCTGGAGGACTGGAGACCATGGGGTCACAAAGAGTCAGACTCAACTTAGAGACCACACAGCAACAGAATGAAAGTCCTAGGTCTTAGTTGGGAGGGACCCCAGGGCTCCTAGAGGATATTGT
Organism: Aepyceros melampus; assembly: GCA_006408695.1. Lineage (NCBI taxonomy): Eukaryota > Metazoa > Chordata > Mammalia > Artiodactyla > Bovidae > Aepyceros > Aepyceros melampus. The sequence goes on along the minus strand of SJXQ01004261.1, from coordinate 23,959 downwards.
TGATGTGTTCCATTGTTTACACATTTGGTAGCTGTTCATACACAGTGTGTGCCTTTATTTGATTTTCTAGGCCATGGCTTTTAAATTGATCTTCACCCAACCCGCAACAGAAAAGATGTATTCTAGAGTCTTCACCAAAGTTACTAAATCTGAATCTAACTATGTCCACTAAATGTGAACCCTGGAATCTGCATTTTAAATTTTGGGTGATTCTAGAGTTGCAACAACATTGTGTTATGGGATTTCAGGAATTAAACTCAGATTTAGGAAGACCCAAATGGAGCTTCCCTGATAGCTCAGTTGGTAAAGAATCTGCCTGCAATGCAGGAGACCCAGTTCAATTCCTGGGTGGGGAAGATCTGCTGGAGAAGGGATAGGCAACCCACTCCAGTATTCATGGGCTTCCCTTGTGGCCCAGCTGGTAAAGAATTGGCCTGCAGTGTGGGAGACCTGGGTTCAACCCCGGGAAGATCCCCTGGAGAAGGGCAAGGCTACCCACTCCAGTATTCTGGTCTGGAGAATTCCATGGACTGTATAGTCGATGGAGTCACAAAAGGTCGGATATGACTGAGCAGCTTTCACTTTCACTTTTTACTTTCAAAGTGACCTGAATCCTGAAGACGTTCTGCTATCAACAGCTTCCTGATATTGCATCTTACCTGGCCCATCTAGACCTGAGCAGAGAGGCTTCAGAGGGAACAGTGACCTGGAGAGCAGAGGTTCTTCAACCTGAAAAACTTTAAAATCATGCATTTCTTGTCTTACTCCCAGAGTTTAACTGAGAAGTTCTGGACTCAAGCATTGATTTAAGATCTAAGTCAGAGGATTCTTGGGCTAAGCAAGTGTGTGGATTTGCTTACCTAGTCTAATTTTGCTTCAAAAACGTCCTCCAAGATATTCCCATCTCCTAGTTTGCTTTTCAACCTTTCAAAAATGCTTTGGAGTAGCTCACCAGGTTTTGATACTACAAGATTGCAGGGTGATGTGAGCTCAGTTGTATCCGACTCTTTTGCAACAACCTGGAAGGTAGCCCTGCCAGACTCCTCTGTCCATGGATTCTCCAGCTATGAATACTGGAGTGAGTTGCCATTTTCTTCTTCAGGGGATCTTTCTGACCTAGGAATCAAACCAGCATCTCCTGCACTGGCAGGTGGATTGATGCTACAGTATATTGGACTTTTTAGAGCAGTTTTTTCTGATTGATCCTCACAGGACTAAGTTTTTGAATATGCAAGCCCTTTCATGGTTATTGTCTTCCATTGTCCTCCCAGAATCCCTTTGAGGTAAAGAGGACAAGGATATATTTTGTTCTTCTCCTTTAAACATTTGTAATCAGAGTGGGTCCTGGAAAATCTGGTCAGAACAAGCTTCAACATGATACACAGACTTGAATTAGAATGCTTCAAGGGGAAATTGAAGAATTTTTCTCTTTTTTTAATATAAATGTATTTATATTAACTGGAGGTTAATTACCTTACAATATTGTATTGGTTTTGCCATACATCAACATGAATCTGCCACAGGTATACACGTGTTCCCCATCCTGAACCCCTCTCCCTCCTCCCTCCCAGTACCATCCCTCTGGGAAATCCCAGTGCACCAGCCCCAAGCATCCAGTATCATGGATCAAACCTGGACTGGGAATTCGTTTCATATATGATATTATACATGTTTCAATGCCATTCTCCCAAATCATCCCACCCTCTCCCTCTCCCACAGAGTCCAAAAGACTGTTCTATACATCTGTGTCTCTTTTGCTGTCTCGCATACAGGCTTATCGTTACCATCTTTCTAAATTCCATATATACATGTGAGTATACTCTATTGGTGTTTTTCTTTCTGGCTTACTTCACTCTGTATAATCGGCTCCAGTTTCATCCACCTCATTAGAACTGATTCAAATGTATTCTTTTTAATGGCTGAGTAATACTCCATTGTGTATATGTACCACAGCTTTCTTATCCATTCATCTGCTCATGGACATCTAGGTTGCTTCCATGTCCTGGCTATTATAAACAGTGCTGCAATGAACATTGGGGTACACGTGTCTCCTTTAATTCTGGTTTCCTCAGTGTGTATGCCCAGCAGTGGGATTGCTGGGTCATAAGGCAGTTCTATTTCCAGTTTTTTAAGGAATCTCCACACTATCTCCATAGTGGCTGTACTAGTTTGCATTCCCACCAACAATGTAAGAGGGTTCCCTTTTCTCCACACCCTCTCCAGCATTTATTGATTGTAGACTTTTGGATCACAGCCATTCTGACTGGCGTGAAATGGTACCTCATTGTGGTTTTGATTTGCATTTCTCTGATAATGAGTGATGTTGAGCATCTTTTCATGTGTTTGTTAGCCATCTGTATGTCTTCTTTTGGCCCATTTTTGATTGGGTCATTTATTTTTCTGGAATTGAGCTGCAGGAGTTGCTTGTATATTTTTGAGATTAGTTGTTTGTCAGTTGCTTCATTTACTATTATTTTCTCCCATTCTGAAGGCTGTCTTTTCACCTTGCTTATAGTTTCCTTTGTTGTGCAGAAGCTTTTTAGTTTAATTAGGTCCCATTTGTTTATTTTTGCTTTTATTTCCAATATTCTTGGAGGTGGGTCATAGAGGATCCTGCTGTGATTTATGTCAGAGAGTGTTTTGCCTATGTTCTCCTCTAGGAGTTTTATAGTTTCTAGTCTTACATTTAGATCTTTAATCCATTTTGAGTTTATTTTTGTGAATGGTGTTAGAAAGTGTTCTAGTTTCATTCTTTTATAAGTGGTTGACCAGTTTTTCCCCCACCACTTGTTAAAGGGATTGTCTTTTCTCCATTGTATATTCTTGCTTTTAAAAATAGAGTCTTTTTTTGTTTTGTTTTGTTTTTTGTTTTTGTTTTTGCAAAGTAATAGTAGGTTGCTGCTGCTGCTGCTAAGTCACTTCAGTCGTGTCCAACTCTGTGCAACCCCGTAGACGGCAGCCCACCAGGCTCCTCCATCCCTGGGATTCTCCAGACAAGAACACTGGAGCGGGTTGCCATTTCCTTCTCCAATGCATGAAAGTGAAAAGTCAAAGTGAAGTCGCTCAGTCGTGTCCGACTCTTCACAACCCCATGGACTGCAGCCTACCAGGCTCCTCCAACCATGGGATTCTCCAGGCAAGAGTACTGGAGTGGGTTGCCATTGATAAGAGTGAAAATTAAAGGTGTAGTAGAGGACTTAAATTTTTTTTTATTAAAAAAAAGAATGATCATAAAAATAGTAAAAATATATCTAGGACTTTCTCTGGTGTTGTTGTGGACAGTGTGGGGTCAGTTCAGCTAGTTCCTTGGCCCGGCTTATATTTCTCAAGATCTACAGGCCCCTTCCTATGTAGTCGGTACTAATGACAAGGTTTTGATCTATTGCACCTGTCACTTCCAGGCGGTTCCCTCTGTTTTAGCTTCTGTTTGCTGGTCTCTTCAGTGTCTGATTTACACCCTGACACACAAAGGGGTCAGTGGTGGACACTTTTTTAAGATCACTTGTTCAGTCACGCTGTGGGGAGGGAGGGATGCTGCAAACAAATAACACTGGTGTGTGCTCGTAGTGTCTCAGCCACGCTGGGCCTGACCCCGCTCACGGCGCGTGTGCCCTCCCTGCCCACACTGCTCAGGCTCTAGGTTGCTCCGCTGGAACCTCCAGCCTCCAACCTGGAGGCTGCATGCACCTCCCAGGTCCAAGCCGCTCAGGTTCAGGCACTCGGGTAGTCCTCAGAAGTGCAGACTCGGTTGGGCCTGCGTTTTGTGATCTTCCCAGGTCTGAGCAGCTCAGGTGATGAGGTGTTTGGTGAGCAGGATCGCTGCGACTTATCTCCTCCCTCGTCCCTGCCACTCAGTTTTCTGGGTGTACAACTGGCACACCTTCTCAGGAGGATGTTGACTGTCCAGAACCCCCAAAAGTCTTAATTAGCAAAGAAGCCTGCTTGCAGTTGGTAGCTAATGTCTCTCTGGGGCTGCGATTGCCCCCTTCCAGCTCTGGCTTTCTGTCACCGGAGGGGGATGGTGTGCAGCCGGCTAGTTCTGCTCAGTCCTTTGTGCACGGGCCTGGCGGTGTCTTAGGGCTTTTTGCGTGGTAGCTATCCCACAGTCTGGTTTGCTAGCCCAAGTTAGTTCACTCTGATTACCCTCGGGGCACTCAGGCCCAGTCCTTACTCTAAGCCATGCAGCCCGCGCCTCCCTGCCCAGCCCCCGCTTGCTAGTGGCGGGTGCAGGCGTCTGCGCTGCCTCTCCGCTGGGGGAGTTACCGTTGGGCTCCTAATCTGTTGGCTTTAATTAGTTATTTATTTTTCCTCCCTGTTATGTTGCCCTCTGTGCTTCCAAGGCTTGCCACAGACTTGGCAGTGAGAGTGTTTCCTGGTGTTTGGAAACTTCTCTCTTTTTAAGACTCCCTTCCGGGGACGGAGTCCGTCCCTACCTCTTTTGTCTCTTTTTTTGTCTTTTATATTTTTTCCTACCTCCTTTCAAAAACAATGGGCTGCTTTTCTGGGTGCCTGATGTCCTCTGCTGGCATTCAGAAGTTGTTTTGTGGAATTTACTCAGCATTTAAATGTTCTTTTGCTGAATTTGTGAGGGAGAAAGTGGTCTCCCCGTCCTATTCCTCCACCATCTTAGGACCGCCCCCCCTGAAGAATGTTTCTTGACCACTAGTTGAATCCACAGTTATGGGATACTCAGGTCTACTGCTATTACTAAAGCTAAAGGGACATGAAAAGTCTACCACTTTCCTCCTCTCAATTAAATTATAGTTTCATCAAAATACAGTCTAATTGTATTCTGGGTAACAGGAATTCCCATTGCAATTCTGAACAGTTAGTTAAAGCACACATATTTAAATCTCTAAACAGTCCTACAAGTTCAATGGATTTAGATAAGCAAAAATCTAAAAGGAGGTGTATGGAAATATTTTGCCAAAGATTAAGTGTTTTTTGTTTACGCCTCACTAATTGAAAGCATTGTTCTGTTTTCAATTATCCAGTTACACCTTTATACTTGGGTTGACAAAATTAAACAGAAACTAGCCCTTTTCCATTGAAAGAGATAGTGTGTATGCCAAGGTCAGAAGCAGTGGCTTTACTGATACTTTACCTACAAAAGCTGCCCGAAACACCACCAACAAAAATGCGTGGTGCTGCGTTTTACCACCATCATACTACTTATCGTTAAACATTTAGCTGTTTTCCTAAGAAAGGTGAGTATTTAAAACATTATTTTAAGCCTTTATTTGATATTAAAAAGTATTCCTTCCTGCCTTCTGCTTTCTTTTGACAGATGCCATGAAAGAAAAGTACCCAAATTGTGGATGTTCTGGTGCCTTTCAGTTGAATTTTTAAAATTCTACCTCCCCTAATCCTATTTTTGACCTCTAGTTCCTGAGTTCTTAAACATAGTGTCCTCCCTAGAAATATTGAAGCTGAGTCATAAATTTAAGTTGTATAGTCTGAAAATGGCCATCAGATAATATGGCTGTAATAAAAAACAACAACAACAAAAAACTATCCATTGATTCTACAATACAAACTTCAGAGAGTAAGAGTCAACGTATTTTATTGACTTGTACAGATGGCAGAATCCAGAAGAGCGAGCACTGATTCTGGTGGGCTGTGTGTCCGGGGCTCTTGTCAGAAGACCGGGTGGGAGAGGAACTCATCGCAGAGGGGGTTTCTGCCTTTCATCAGAGCAGCCCTGGGGAAGGTCTCGGAGGGACCAGTGCCTCATGGTTCCCAGCAAAGGTCCGCTGCCATCACTGCCCTTCATTACCCCTTCTCTCGGGCTCCTGCTGCAAGATCACATACAAATCTCAGCTGCTTGTGGTGCCTTGTGAAGTCATCCTAACCTTCAGGGGCCTCCCCTGCTCTCAGCACTTGCTGCTTATTATTTCTGACACACAGCCTTCAGCGTGTGTGGCTTTGGTTATGATTTCCTCTTCAATTATGTTATTCGGGGATGGCTCAGTGGTGCATTTCTAGACTCTTATCCAGGATGCCAACCAAATGCTTTTCTCAGAAATAGCTTATGTTGAGGGGACGTCCCTGGCATTTCCAGTGGTTAGGACTTCACCTTTCAATGCAGGGGTGTGAGTTCAATCCCTGCCTGGGAGCGATGATCTCATATGTCTCGCAGCCAAAAAAAAAAAAGGAACATAAACAATATGCTAACAAATTCAACAAAGCCTTTTAAAATGGCTCACATTAAAAAAAAAAAAAAATCTTAAAAGACCTTATGTTGGGAGTCAAATAAACACCTAACTGATAGACAGGAGATGTGTTACCCCTGGTTCTACTCTGAATTTGGAGAAGGAGCTCTTGAGCGAAGCATCTAACCCAGCTTCATTTCTTTCCTCGGCTGGGCAATGAGGAAACTGAACTAGACAATCTCCACGTAATCTACTTTGAAATTGTATTTCTGGGACTTCAGTTTCAACGCAGCAGGTCGAGAACATGACTTTTCTCTTCTTGGCCTCCCCAAATCCCTCCAAGAAGGATGGTAAAAGAGTTTTAAAAGTTATATACCCCTGGGAAGATAAAGGGAAGGGAGAGACTCTACAGCGAGTGAGAGATTAATACATTTTGGGAAAGCGGAGAGGAGAGGATTGATAACAAGCTTAGTATAAGAGGAGCTGTTTCATGTAAGTGCCCTGGAGAGGCAAGACCTATGAGAAGCAAGCTGATCAACTTCAGCCACCACATGAAGGGCCTTAGTGATTCCAGTGCCATGGAGAGTAGGGATACCACGTGGGGCTAAAGTCAGGGCTTTAATGTGAGAGTTTGCTCCAGGCTCCTCTCCCTGCCTTGCTCCCAGAATGTTCGCAATGTATTTCATTCTCCCAGAAGAAGGGTGACTCTGCTTAAGAAAATTGAAAAACCCCAAGGTTGATGGGGACTTAGGGACATGTCTCACTGGAAAGGGAGAATTTTAAAGAAAAGGAATAAAAGGAAGTCAGCTGGAACAGTGTAGAAAGGAATAGAAAGTAGAAAAAGCTAAAACTAGAAATTAAGAGAAGTTGAAAATTGAGGAAATCTCTTAAGAAGTACAAAAACAGACAATAGAAAAGAAATGGTAGGAAAATTTGAGGGGCGTTCCATCAGGTCCAATATCCAAATAGAGGAATTCTAAAAAGAGTGAGAAATCAGATAATTGAAGAAAAGAGATAATCAAAGAATATTTAAGAATATGTATCAATAGAGTAGTTCATAAATCTTCAGGTTAAAATGACCTAGCAAGATGAATGAGGAGCATCCAGGAAAATGAATGAGAAAAAGACTCATTATACTAGGGAACGTCAATAACATTTCAGAACAGAAAGGTAAAGCTCCCAGACTGGGAAGTTATTTACAGAGATTATTAATGTTAATAAAGTATGAAAGAGCAGAATGGTACCTGATTTCTCAACAATAAGATTATAAGAAAGAAGAGAGAAGTAATATCTTTTAAATTTTTAGAAAAAATAATTTTTATCTTGTAAATCTATATCAGTCAAACACAATGAAGGATGAAGCTAAAATAGAGATACTCCAACCATGCTATAGTTTCTGCACTGCATAAAAATAAAAAGATATATGAGAAAGCTAACAATCACAAAATAGTTACTTGGTTCAGTGGAGAAGAGTGTTTATATAGCTTTAGCAATTTAAATATTGATTTTACCAAAAATTATGATATGTGTGGAATGAAAAGGGGCCTATAATATCCCCTTCAAATCGTATCTTCAAAAGTAGAAAGTCAATAGATAACGAATAGATATCTGTGTGAATTGGTAAATGAGAACATCAGCACATTTGGAAAAATGAAGATAAATATCTGAAAGATGATGCTGTGAAAGTGCTGCACTCAATATGCCAGCAAATTTGGAAAACTCAGCAGTGGCAACAGGACTGGAAAAGGTCAGTTTTCATTCCAATCCCAAAGAAAGGCAATGCCAAAGAATGCTCAAACTACTGCACAGTTGCACTCATCTCACATGCTAGTAAAGTAATGCTCAAAATTCTCCAAGCCAGGCTTCAGCAATATGTGAACCGTGAACTCCCTGATGTTCAAGCTGGTTTTAGAAAAGGCAGAGGAACCAGAGATCAGATTGCCAACATCTACTGGATCATGGAAAAAGCAAGAGAGCTCCAGAAAAACATCTATTTCTGCTTGATTGACTATGCCAAAGCCTTTGACTGTGTGGATCACAATAAACTGTGGAAAATTCTGAAAGAGATGGGAATACCAGACCACCTGACCTGCTTCTTGAGAAATCTGTATGCAGGTGAGGAAGCAACAGTTAGAACTGGACATGGAACAACAGACTGGTTCCAAAGAGAGAAAGGAGTCCGTCAAGGCTGTATATTGTCACCCTGCTTATTTAACTTCTATGCAGAGTACATCATGAGAAATGCTGGACTGGAAGAAACACAAGCTGGAATCAAGATTGCCTTCTTGATGAAAGTGAAAGAGGAGAGTGAAAAAGTTGGCTTAAAGCTCAACATTCAGAAAACGAAGATCATGGCATCTGGTCCCATCACTTCATGGGAAATAGATGGGGAAACAGTAGAAACAGTGTCAGACTTTATTTTGGGGGGCTCCAAAATCACTGTAGATGGTGACTGCAGCCATGAAATTAAAAGACGCTACTCCTTGGAAGAAAAGTTATTGACCAACCTAGATTGTATATTCAAAAGCAGAGATATTACTTTGCCGACTAAGGTCCGTCTAGTCAAGGCTATGGTTTTTCCTGTGGTCATGTATGGATGTGAGAGTTGGACTGTGAAGAAGGCTGAGTGCTGAAGAATTGATGCTTTTGAACTGTGGTGTTGGAGAAGACTCTTGAGAGTCCCTTGGACTGCAAGGAGATCCAACCAGTCCATTCTGAAGGAGATCAGCCTTGGGATTTCTTTGCAAGGAATGATGCTGAAGCTGAAGCTCCACTACTTCGGCCACCTCATGCGAAGAGTTGACTCATTGGAAAAGACTGATGCTGGGAAGGATTGGGGGCAAGAGGAGAAGGGGATGACCGAGGATGAGATGGCTGGATGGCATCACTGACTCGATGGACGTTGAGTCTGAGTAAACTCCGGGAGATGGTGATGGACAGGGAGGCCTGGCATGTTGCGATTCATGGGGTTGCAAAGTGTCGGACATGACTTAGTGACTGAACTGAACTGAACTGAGTCTGCTAAAAGAGTCCCAAAATGTTATAGCTGATGAGTGGGACTTGTGGTGGTTGGGCCGAAGACTGCTGTTATATTGCAGGTTTTTAGTACCATTTGACTCTTAACTATGTGTGCATACTACTTTGATTTGAAATTTCTTCTTAAAAAGTTTATATTCTTTTTCTAAAACTTGACGTATATCCCAGTTTGGTATATAAAATTTTTCTTAAACTTTACCGTGAGACCCTGGAGAACTGCATGATGTATTTCTTCGTATCCCTTGTTCACATTCATTTCCTTCATATGCATTATGTCATGTTGAAACGGGTAGGGTGATGCTTCAGTCTTGCTGATTTCTTTTAAGATTTTTCTTTATGTATTTTTGCCTGTGCTGAGTCTCTGTTGCTGTGCACAGGCCACTCCCTACTTGCGGTACACAGACTTCTCGCAGTAGTGACTTCTCTTCCTGCGGAGCCCAGGCTCAAGTGCACCCAGGCTTCATAGTTGTGTACAGGGGCTTAGATGTCTCTTGGCATGTGGGATCTTCCTGCACCAGAGATTGAACCTGTGTCCTCTACATTAGAGGTGGATTCTTAACCACTGGACCACCAGGGAAGCCCTGGATATGAATAAAAAGTACAAAAGAGCTTTTTGCCTAAGTGGAAATGAACATAATGCCTTGAGTAGAAGTAGACATTGGAGTGTATGTTGAAATTCACAACCTTTGTTCTCTGTAACTCATATAAATTTCTTCATTGCCCCCATCCTGCTGGGTAGCTGGGAAGTAACTAAATTTGCCCATGAGAGTTATGTGATTCTTCTGCTTTAGCATTGTCTTTTCATGTACCTCTTTGGGCAAAAAATATGAGCTTGAGCTTCTAAACTCAAGTCCCTGTGAAGGGGACTGTTCCTTCTTTTGCCTTCTGCCTTCTTCAGGGAGTGTCTGGATTCAGATGGATGGAAATAGTCTCTCCAAACATCACAGGTCACTGAGTAGAAGGCATAAGAGTAACATAGAAGGAAAATACAGAAATAGTGTGATTGAATTAGCAAATGGCTTTCGAAATGTCAGTTTGGATTGATTGACGTAACTCAACTTCTGTTCTTTCATTGGTTAAAGGAAGACAGGGCCATTGGGTGCACAGGACTTCTGTACTACCCAGCTTGGCAAGTGAGCTGTGTTTCTTTCACAGCAGATACTATGCCCTACACGAATCATACTCATGCAAAATTTTGATACGAAGAATAGGGAAAAGAGAAATGTATGGGTAGAAAGAAAAGCAAGAGTAACCATTGAATACCATTAGTTCTCAGATTCAAATAAATTAGTTTGTGTGGAAAATGTGAGGGGTCAGAAAGCTCAAAATATTTGATTTCATTTGGGGAAAGCAAAAAGCAGAAGAATGTACTGACTGCATTGGTGTGGAGCAGTTGGAATGTAGGACTGAGAGAAATTGAATCAATATGTGGGGAGAATTGATTCCCAGTAATCAGATGCTCTCTCCAGTTAGTTTAGGAAATACACTTTCTGTGCATAAAAGTGTGATTTCCTCTCCTTAGAATTTTTCTGTCATTTTCTTAAGGCTCACTTTCTCATTAGGAGGAAAATTCAGAAGGTTTCAGGAGTGAGTAAAATGCTTAGGTTGTGTGCGTATGTATTTTGATTATGTATTAGAACACATTGCATAATTAAACTTAAATATTTTAATGATATCTCATTTGCTATATCCTTGGAGGATAATTGTAACTCAGAAAAGAATTTCCCCTCTAGTGTGTTCTGTTTTTACATAACAAAGGCTGCCTTAATGAACCTTTATCTCATTACAATGTAATACCAATGGTAGCGTTTTAAATATCAAAATGAAAGGGAGGATTTATCACAGTTTTATTCTCTTTTAGACAAATTAATACTACTTAGTCCACTTGTTTTTCTGATTTTGTTTTATTTATTTTTTCTTGTTTTTAAAAAATTTTTATTGAAGTATAGTTGATTTACAATGTTGTGTTAGTTTCTACTGTACAGCGAGATGAATCTGCTATACTTACACGTATATCCAATCCTTCTTGACATTCGGTTAAGATAAAACTTACTGATAAAAGTTGATAGCAAACAATTTTTTTGATATTTTATTAAAAGAAGATGATATAACTACAAAGTTTCAGAAATAAAAATGAGTGAGTGAGTGAAGTCGCTCAGTCGTGTCTGACTCTTTGCGATCCTGTGGACTGTAGCCTACCAGGCTTCTCCGTCCATTGGATTCTCCAGGCAAGAGTACTGGAATGGTGTGCCATTGCCTTCTCCATAGGAATCTTCCCGACCCAGGGATCGAACCCAGGTCTCCTGCATTGGAGGCAGATGCTTTAACCTCTGAGCCACCAGGGAAGATAGACTATCTTAAAGTCTATTTCAGAATGAAACAGTTAATAGTATGTTTTTTTTAATATCTTAAAACAACTCAGTGGTCTTACTCAAAACAAAGAGCATATGTGAGTACTCTACTCTTTATTCATGGAGGAATTTTTTTTTTAACCTTTATTGATCAAAAATTTAAGCATATTTTTCTATTATATTGGTGGCTCAGAATCCACCTGCAATGCAGGAGACCTGGGTTCAGTCCCTTAGCTGGGAAGATCCCCTGGAGAAGGAAATGGCAACCAACTCCAGTGTTCTTACCTGGAGAATCCCAGGGACAGAGGAGCCTGGCGGATTATAGTGCTTGGAGTCACAGAGTCAGATATGACTGAGCGACTAACACTTCTTCACTTCACTTGTGTTTAACAATATCATTCTTTCATCCCTGCCATTCAACTTTTCTTTCATCATAGATGAAGAAATCGTGAAACAAATGCAACATCCACCATGCCAAAAGAGCAGTAAGTAGTCCAGTATTTTGCTAGATGTGAGCCAGGGTGACCGGTCTAGAAGCTGCCTTCCCGGTTGGTATCCATCCCTGAATCAACCGAGTGCTCGTGTGTCGACCATTATGATACTGAAAACGACCAGCCAGTCAAGCAAGGGCCATTAATTTTGAATGCGTTGATAGAGACATAAATTTCCCCCAATCATTTTGAAAGATAAAATGGTCAGGTTCCTTAAGGATGTTTTGAAATACTTCCAGGCTGGTTATGGGATCCACTGATGGTTTTATAATTTTATTTTATCAAAGGAATTTTAGAAGGTTTAGTGATGACCTTGATGTATTTTTAAGTAACAATGAATATGATCACTGCTAAATCTACACCTTTGTACTTTTATAAATAGTATATTTGAAGGCTTATGGTCCCGTTTTTTCCTATTTTTACCAAATCTTTAGGAATATGTCACTTCAAAAGAGGCAACAGTCCTTTGGTAGAATTACTGGACTGGAAGTACATTTTTGCTTTGTCCACAGAATTTTGCATGTTGTCATGAAATTCTTGTATCATGATCCAAGTTTTTGAATCTTTATGACTTCTTCACTGTTTGAGAGATGCAATCTTATGAAAATAGAAAGTTGTCAAAATGTGAAAGAAATTTTTTTTAAATTGATGCATATATATTGACTTAAAAGTTCCATTTCAAAAGCTAACAAATTGCATTTCAAAAGAATCACCTTTCAATAAGGTAATTCACATAATCTCTATTTAGAAATAAATATTAAATTCAGCCGAATCAAGTAAATAACTGTAAAATTGATTATTCATTTAGCAGTTAGTACTTGTGTAATACTAAGTAGTCATATAGCATATTTCATCTTTAAAATGCTTTAGCAGCAATAAGTTAAATTTCTTGTCAATACTAACAAGAATCTGTTTGTCTCATTTAAGTCCCAGGCACCAAGTTGGGTCTGCCATTTTATATTTGTTTGTTCTCAGAAAATGTGTAACTGCTTCTGGAATATAAATAGCCTGTTATTTACCTCCAATGCCTGGTTTCTTTGGGCTGTTGGTTCTACAGATCTGCCTCTGTGCAGTTTCCTTAACTCCTGCTACACAAACTCGGCCGTGACATAAAACACCCCTCAGTGCCAGTGTTCAGTAAATATTTCCTAATAATCTTGACGCAACAGTGGTAATTCCCTTGAAATAGAAATTGTTATTCCTGATTAGTGGTGTACATTTCAAATGATTTGGGTTAAGAGTTTAGTTCTGTTTTTGCTGACTGACAGAGTTTCTGTTTTTGCTCTTACTTTTAATATTAGACAAAATAAATTTGAGGCTTTTAGCCCTGTTTTTGTTGTTGTTGTTCCTTACCTACGGCTCAGATTCTAGTGGCACAGAATCTGCCTTCTAGTGCAAGAGATGCAGGTTTGATCCCTGGATCAAGAAGATGCCTTGGAAAAGGAAATGGCAACCCACTCCCGTGTTCTTGCCTGGAGAATCCCAGGGACGGCGGAGCCTGGTGGGCTGCCCTCTATGGGGTCGCACAGGGTCAGGCAAGACTGAAGCGACTTAGCAGCAGCAATAGCCAGTATTTTTGCCTGGAAAATTACATGGACAAAGAAGCAGGGGCTACAGTCAATAGTGTTGCAAAGAGTTGAGCATGACTGAGCATGCATTCTTTCTTTTTTTTCCCTTGTTTTTCTTAACTCTTCATTGATAATTGTTACAAAAATTCAACTTTTTGTTATGATATAAAGCAAGGTTGGGGCATATAATTTCAGTACTGGAGACAGAGGCGAATAGATCAACTGGGCTTGCTTGGGCCTCACTTCCTTGGAGTGATACCCCGGGAATGACACCCAGTGTGTCTCTCATGCCCAGAGGATCAGGGCCTCATCTTTTTTTCAGCTCTTATTTCATTTCCAGGGTGTAGTGCAAATCACTGTGGGAAACCTTGTAAAGAAGATTAAAAACTGAGGAAGAGCAAGCTAGTCTGTAAGCACCTTGTTAAAATAAACCACTTCTTCCTAACCTCAAGACAGCAAGAAACAGTTTAATAGCAGTGAAATAAATTCACCACCTGTTTGTGCAGCAGTATCAAAGACTTCTAGCAAACATAAGAATGCTTTGATCCTTTTCAGCCAGAAGAAAATTATGAAGCTCGGCATTGATAGTTCATGGGGAGTTTGGGGACACTGATCAAAGAAAACTGTTATTATTATAGATGAGAAATTAAAATATCTGAATATAAGATACTTCAATACATCATACTTCTTTCAATGGTGAATTTCATATTTAGAAATTCAAATCATCTTATGATTAAGCTTTATTTTATTGTGGCTTCTATACCCCAAAAGAAAAGACATTAAAATGTTTTTAAGCAGTTGTGTTTCTTTTGTTAATGGCTTTCAAATTATATAGCTAAGATGGATTGAGGGGGCAATATATAGTGTATATTTTATAGAAGCCCTCTAGATTACTATAAGCTCAAATGAGCAGAATTATATAAATGAGAGAAGGTTTTGACATTCTTTCATGATCTTTAAGAAAAATTCCTGTAAGTTTTTTGATTATATAATAGTATTATATGATTATAGATTCCACTTTAAGTATTATAATTGTATAGCTGGGAGGCTTAAAGGCAAAGATAACAAAACTTTTATAATAGCAAGGGGTAATTTATTGTAAGGATTTTAACATTTGAAGTGGAAAACATAAGAATCATTTGAAAATTTGACTCTGCTATGGGGAAAAAATGCTTCTGTGTAAATAGCACAAGAAGCAAAAGATAAAGTTAAGTGTTGTTTTTGAATGAAAACATAGACATTTCCTGTAGCCTTTTTACTTATCAAGAACGAGAATATGGATTTTGTAACTGCATGTTTTGGATCTGTGCCAGGTTCATGTGCAGTTAATAACCCCTTTCTCTGAAATCATAGGGAGGCATTTAGCAAAATATGTATTGAAATGCTGCAGGAAAAACTGTGGCTAAGGACATGGAGGCATAAACAGGAAAAAAAAAATCCCTACAAAAAGAGGACATCTCACTTTTAAAATTTATGTTGATTAGTTGCAAGAAAAACCGAAGGAAAGACCTCTCTGTACCTTCTGACCACATCCCTCTAAGCCCAGTGCCTGGCACTGAATATTTGTACTTAAATGTGACACCCCCCCCCCACCCTTCATTCTATAGCAACTTCCTCTTAAAAGCACGAGAAAATAATAATGCAAAGACCCACAAAGGAAGCATTACAAAAGTAACGGAAAGATCTTTCAATGTTTACATTGGCCAATGATTCATACTTTACTGGAAAAAAAATGACTTTTGAAATCTGGTAATGTCTTGGATATTTCAAACTGGTTCCTTAAAACCTTCATTGAAGAGGAGGGTTTATTAGTTTTTGAATTGGCATGTTATAGAGACAGCTGATAAGTCCAGACCTTCATCTCTTGCTGTGAGTTAGGACAGAAATCCCCACCTTGCTCAGTGACTGCAGAACCAGGTTCCTGGTCTCCCCAGCCGAACAGGAATGTTTAAAGAAGTGTTTTGTGCTCTGCTTCTTACGCTGAATTCTTTGTTGCATTCTGAGCTTATAAATAAATGAGATATCTGGTGGGCAAATGAGCCTCGTGAAAGGAGGCCCTCTACCGCTCTGACATCGTGGGTTATGCTCTCCCGTGCTGCGTGATAGTCTCTTGCAAACTTCCAAAGTGCATCCTTAGAACGAGAGGATGCGGGCTGCTGGGAACACAGGGATCTGTTTTCTCTTAATTAAAATATGCCAGTGCTGAATTTAGATACATGTGCTATGAAGTAACACTTGAATTAGTCAAAGCTGAGAAACTTAATTAAGAATAATGTCTCTTGTTTTTTTCCCCATGGAAATATTTACAGGCCTGAGCAATTGGATGACTAATGGACATATTTATAGGGCATCTGGTATAGATCATGGCAACCAAGAAATAAATAAATAAATAGAATTTGTTGCTGCTGGCAAGTTCTTACTGCAGTAGAATCATATGCTGAATGGTACCCTTGAGCTTGTTTAACATATATATTGTAATAGGTACCCAGCCAATTTTGACTTGCTGGAGAAGGATACTTCAAATTGGCTCACATCTTAGAAGAGATGAATTGCAAACAAACCCACAGGCAGAGAATGCCATTCAGTTTCATGTGCCTTGTTAATGAAGCTGGTGCTGTGTCGTTGCTAAGTCGTGTCTGACTCTGTGACCCCACGGACTGCAGCCCGCCAGGCTCCTCTGTCCATGGGATTCTCCAGGCAAGAATCCTGGAGGGGGTTGCCAAGAGGGCCTTAAAAAGAAAAATGAAGAGAACCTTAACAAAGAAGGAAAAAGACAATTAAAAAAAGAAGAAGGAAAAGGAAAGCAAAAAGAAAGGAAGAAAGAAAAGAAGCAGTAACTTGGTATATCTAAGTGCAGCAAGTGTTAACGCTATGTTATGTTATGTGAGGGTGAAGTTGATTTTCTTACGTGAAGAAAGGGTATACCTCTGGGGTCACAACACAAATGACTCTAGGGTAGTAAGTAATGTTAATGAGAAAAATTGGCCAGGTGTAAAAAACAAACAAACAAACAAAAACAAATGGACAGGCAACAAGATTGCACCTCAGGGTTGAGTGGCGGTTAAAACAGCTACTCTTGGCCTTAGGATCTGAGAATAAAGAGGGTGCCGTGGGGACCGTGGAGAAGGAGACTCAGATCGCTGACCTTTCTGGGAAGGGAAGACACTGGGTTCAGCTAATTGTTCCTGTGTGGAAGCGCGGGTCCAGGATGCTGGATTTTACAACTCTTCAAGAGACACATTTTATGTGGAATCTTTTCATTTTGAAATGTTTACTCAGAATTCAAATTCAGGGGAAGAGTTAGGGAAAATTCGCTCAAGCCAAACAAAACCTCTTTAGGCACCAGATTTGGACCCTTGTCACAGACCTTCCATTTGTCCTTTCTGAGTTAGCTAAACGAAGTATGTTTGTAAAGTTGTAGAGGAAATGTTCCTGCTTCCTAACATCTGAATTAAAAAAAAAAGGCTAGGTAACATTTATAGCTGAATGGCTCCAACTATGGCATCAGATTGCCTGTGGGTTATATTTTGGCTGTGTACCCCGGACAAGTTTACCAGTTCTCTCCATCTCTAGTTTTCACTTTAGCAAGATGGGAGTGATAATGGTACAGATTTAACAGAGCTTCTGTCAGGATTCAGATAAGCTCATCTTTATATAGTGCTTATTAGTACAGTGCCTGGCATATAGTAATGTCTCGATAATCATTATTATTATGATGATATCACAATAAAATGATATTCAGAGGATGTCCTTTCTGCTGTACTTGAAGAAAGCATCCTCTAGGAATGTGGAGAGTTAGTTTTATGTTAAAGAATATGAGTTAACTCTGACATAAATCACAGCAAGATCCTCTATGATCCACCTCCCAGAGTAATGGAAATAAAAACAAAAATAAACAAATGGGACCTAATTAAACTTAAGCTTTTGCACAATGAAGGAAACTATAAGCAAGGTGAAAAGGCAGCCTTCAGAATGGGAGAAAATAATAGCAAATGAAACAACTGACAATTGATCTCTAAAATATATAAGTAGCTCATGCAACTCAATACCAGAAAAATGAACAGCCCCATCAAAAAGTGGGCCAAAGAACTAAACAGACATTTCTCCAAAGAAGACAAACAGATGGCTGATAAACACATGAAAAGACGCCTAACATCATTATCAGAGAAATACAAATCAAAGCCACAATGATGTACCGTCTTGTGCTGGTCAGAATGCCTGCTATCAAAAGTCTACAAACAGTAATGCT
Organism: Aepyceros melampus; assembly: GCA_006408695.1. NCBI lineage: Eukaryota > Metazoa > Chordata > Mammalia > Artiodactyla > Bovidae > Aepyceros > Aepyceros melampus. The sequence continues at coordinate 6,112 of SJXQ01004261.1, read as the reverse complement.
GGAGAGAGTGCAGAGAAAAGGGAACTCTCTTACACTGTTGGTGGGAATGCAAACTAGTATATCCACTATGGAGAACAGTGTGGAGATTCCTTAAAAAACTGGAAATAGAACTGCCATATGACCTAGCAATCCCACTGCTGGGCATACACACCGAGGAAACCAGAAATGAAAGAGACATGTGTACCCCAATGTTCATCACAGCACTGTTTATACTAGCCAGGACATGGAAGCAGCCTAGATGTCCATGAGCAGATGAATGGATAAGAAAGCTGTGGTACATATACACAATGGAATATTACTCAGCTATTAAAGAAAAATGCATTTGAGTCAGTTCTAATGAGGTGGATGAAACTGGAGCCTATTATACAGAGTGCAGTAAGTCAGAAAGAAAAATGCCAATACAGTATATTAATGCATAGATATGGAATTTAGAAAGACAGTAATGACGACCCTGTATGCGAGACTGAAAGGGATACAGATGTAAAGAACAGACTTTTGGACTCTCTAAGAGAAGGCGAGGGTGGGATGATTTGAGAGAATAGCACTGAAACATGTATATTACCATATGTGAAATAGATGAGCAGTGCAAGTTAGATGCATGAAGCAGGGCACCCAAGGCCAGTGCTCTGGGACAACCCAGAGGGATGGGGTGGGGAGGGATGTGGAAGGGGGTTCAGGATGGGGGTATGCATGTGCACCTGTGGCTGATTCATGTCAATGTATGGCAAAAACCACCACAATATTACAATACTGTAAAGTAATTAGCCCCCAATTAAAATCAATCAATCAATTTTTTAAAAAAGATGTGAATTAAGAAGATAGATTCTGGAGTCTGCCAGCCAGGATTTGAATCCTTGTTCTACTGCAGTGTAACCAGAGCAAGTTAATTAATTTTCCTAAAGCTTTAGATCTCTTATCTATAAAATGGGAATAATAATTAGTACTTAAAAGTTATAAGAATTCATTGAGATAATATGCATAAGGTCAATGCCTAGTGTGTAACAATAAATGTTACTTTCTGTTATGATTATTCTTTTCCCATTCTTTAGAAGTTCCATATTTGAAGGCACATTTAAAAATCAGTTTATTAAAAAAATTATTGTATGAAAGGAAATGTATCACTTAAAAAAATTGAGGTGTAGTTGGAGAAGGCAATGGCAACCCACTCCAGTACTCTTGCCTGGAAAATCCCATAGATGGGGGAACCTGGTAGGCTGCAGTCCATGGGGTCGCAAAGAGTTGGACACAACTGAGCGACTTCACTTTCACTTTTCACTTTCATGCATTGGAGAAGGACATGGCAACCCACTCCAGTGTTCTTGCCTGGAGAATCCCAAGGACGGGGGAGCCTGGTGGGCTGCCGTCTGTGGGGTTGCACAGAGTTGGACACGACTGAAGCGACTTAGCAGTAGCAGCAGCAGTTGATTTACAATGATTCAGGTGTAATTATATCATTTTATTTAAAATTAAGCTTTATCTTAATGAGCCATTTTATAGCAGTGGTTTTCAACCAGGGTGATTTTTGATTTGACCTTCCAGAAGACATTTGGCAATGTCTGGAGACATTTTTGGTTGTCAATACTGCAGGAAGTGCAACTGCAATCTAGTGGGTAGAGTTGGGTAGAGTCCTGAAATGCTGCTAAATGTCTCAGGATGCACACGACAGTCCCCTGCCACAAACAGTTATTCATTCCGAAATGTTGCTAATGCTGAGCTTGGGAAATTACACTACAGCTGTAACTACCATCAAATTTAGTTTGTTAAGTTCTTGCCAAGCAAAAGGAGTGCTAGTTGTATTTCAAAATATGGCCTAAACTCAGCAATTGACACATAAATTGAACTTTGTAGAATCACATTCAATATTTAAAATATAAATTTGTATGTATATAAATATCCCTATTTTTTTCTGGTTACAAAAATGATATAATCTTGTGAAAGTTAAAAGAATGCAAAAGCATATAAATGGGTAGTGAACAACCCCTTCTTGCCTTTTTTTTTTGTAAGTATGGTTAAAAAAAAACCTAAACTGAAAACCATCAGAAATCTAATTGAGATATATTACTTCAGAATTTTATTTTAAACTTTTTATTTTGTATTGGGGTATAACTGATTAACAATGTTGTGATAGTTTCAGGTGAACAGTGAAGAAACTGAGCCATACATATGCATGTATCCATTTTCCCCCAAAGTCCTCTCCTATCCCCGCTGCCAAGTAGCACCGAGCAGAGTTCCATGTGCTATACTGTAGGCCCTTGTTGGTTATCCATTTTAGATACAGTGATGTGTACATGTCCATCCCAGACTCCCTAACTATCCCTTCCCCCTCTTTAAGTCTTCTTCAGCATTTTAAATACATGTGTATACTGTTCTATAATTAGATTTTTAAAGGTAATATTTTACTTTTCTCTTCCTGAAAAATTCAGTCCTACAACTGTTATGTGGGGCAGGCAAAGTAGGCATTCAAGACAGGTGACCTGGCATGGGGTATAGAGTTTACCTGAAGTAAGGAGGAAATCAGTGTGCTGGGGCTGAGGGCCTGGTTGGAGTGCCCTGGCCCAGCAGGCTGAGGAGGCACCCATATGAGTAGCAGTCCAGTGCAAAGTGTCAGCAAAGGCCAAGTGGATGAAAACCACAAGGAGCTAGCCCAAAGGAGTCACAACTGAGGTAATTCAGGCATCAAAGTAAGTGACGTAAATAAAGTTAGGAACAGATTAAAACCCACTGAATAAAATAGGAAACTTTGTGTTCATTATGATATAACAAATAAATGAATATAATGAAAGTCTGATGAGAAAAGGAATATTTGTAAGTCAACAAATAACCTCTCCATCAAAAACGTATTAATTCAAAAGGGGAAAATGGTAACTGGATAGTGGAAAAGCCTAGAAGCCATCACCTTAATTATATGATCAAAGTTAACATGATCAGTAATGGGACAAATCAGAATTGCAAGCCACATAATAAGATGCTCATCTCCTAGTATTCATGCCCTGGAGTAGTCTTCATCCACACTGAGGTTGGCAGACTTGTAGAATGGATAGCATATACAGAAGTGGTGGTATGTGCCTTCTGATGCTAAGTCTCAAGAGGTATTGCTTACTTTGGGAGAAGTCATTGTAAAGGCACTCTAGTAGCCCTAGAGAGAGGGCCACATGGTGAGGAGATGTTGTTTTTACCATCATGCAAGCAAATCCCCTCCAGCCCCACTCAAGCCTTCAGATGACTGCAATCTGTGCTAACATCTTGCTTGCATCCTCATGAGAGAATTACCCAGCTAAGCTACTTCTTCACCCAATGCACAGAAACTTTGCGAAAGAATGTTAATTGTTTTCAATGATTAAGGTTTGGGGTAATTTGATATGCCACAATGTGCAACTAATATATATGCAGTGAGAAGAGTATAGTGTCACTTCCGTGATATTCCTGCCAGAGATGCACAACCTGAATCTAGTCCTAATAACCAGAAAACAGACACTGATTGAGAGACCTTTTGCAAAATACTGCTACTGCTAAGTCACGTCAGTCCTGTCCGACTCTGCGACCCCATAGACGGCAGCCCACCAGGCTCCCCCATCCCTGGGATTCTCCAGGCAAGAACACTGGAGTGGGTTGCCATGTCCTTCTCCAATGCATGAAAGTGAAAAGTGAAAGTGAAGTCGCTCAGTCATGATGACCCTCAGTGACCCCATGGACTGCAGCCCACCAGGCTCCTCCGTCCATGGGATTTTCCAGGCAAGAATACTGGAGTGGGGTGCCATTGCCATTATTTGCAAAATAACTACCCTGCAATCTTCAGTAGAGTCACACACACAAAAGTTAAAGACAGAAACTGTCCTGGAGTGAAGGAGACTGTATAGAGACTTGACAATGTTACATGCAATGCTTGATTCTGAACTTGATTCTTTCCCTATGAAAGTGAAAGTGAAGTCGCTCAGTCATGTCCAACTCTTTGCGACCCCATGGACTGTAGCCTATCAGGCTCCTCCGTCCGTGGGATTTTCCAGGCAAGAGTGCTGGAGTGGATTGCCATTTCCTTCTCCAGGGGATCTTCCCAACCCAGGAATTGAACCGGGTCTCCCAAATTACAGGCAGACACTTTACCGACTGAGCCACTAGGGAAGCCCATTATTGGGACAGTTGACAAAGTTTGGAGATAGAGGAGTAGATGATAGTATTATGTCACTGTGAATATTTTGATGACTATTGTGGTTATACAGAGGATGTACTTTAGGAAATTTAGACAATAAAGAATTCAGGAGTGATGAGGCCTCAGGTTAGCAATTGATTACTCCCAAATGGTTAAAGAAAAAAAAAAAAGCTTTTGTACTGTATTTGCAACATTTCTGTAAGTTTGAGATTGCTTAAACATTTTTTATTATGTAGAAAGAAAGCAGTGTCATAGAATGTGACTTTGCCTATAAAAAATAGACTCATCTGTCCTTTTCAAAGGGATGTTACAACCCACACCTCAAATTTTACCAATGTCCTATTGATGGACATTTAAACTGATTCCCGTTCTTTGCTATTATAAATATCCAGTTATCTGTTACTATAAACAATGCTAGTAAATATCCTTATAAATATATTTGTGCCCTTGGTTCAATATTTGCCCAAGAATAAATCCCTGGAGTTGAATTCTTAAGTGAATGGATATGCATACTTTAATCAGTTTAATGATAAGTCATTGTAGGAAACCACATAAAATCTCCTTAAAAGAAAACAAAGTTTATAATTTGGTAATTATTTTCATTTGTTCTTCCCCTGACTAGAAAGTAATCTCTGCTGGAGTGGAAACTTTATCTGTCTTGATTATCACCATTCCCAGCATTAAGATAGTCCTAGGCATTAAATAAATGTTAATATTTGTTCCAACAAGAATAATAGCAAAAATTTACTGTGTCTGGCATTATTCTAAGGACATAAATTCATTTATTCCTTGTAACAAGCCTATGAGATAAATGGTAGGAGTATTCCCATTTTGCAGATGAGGAAACTGAGGCAAACAGAGGCTAAGTACTTGCCCAGTTTCACTGGGCTAGTCAACAGTGGAGGCAAGAGTCCAGGCCATGTTTCTGCAGTTTACAAGTTGCGTTGTTGCGTCACGAGGTTGTGTCTGACTCTCTGTGACCCCATGGACTGCAGGATGCCAGTCCCGTCCTTCACTGTCTCCCAGAGTTAGCTCGAATTCCTGTCTATTGAGTCGATGATACTATCTGTTAGAGGCTGTTGGCCTCTATTCTGTAATGGTTCTCTCTAGTTGATAAATGAGTCAATAAGTGAGTGGCCAATATTTTTATTTGATTCTTTGAACAATTACTCATTTAAACTATCATTTTGGATTTTCTTTTCTTCGTTTCAAATAAAACTGGAAAAGAATGGACTGCTTACTTTGTAGAAGCCAAATTAGCCTTATGGTCCTCTGTATTAGGCTGTACTTACCACATAACAGTACTGTTCCTGGAATTAATATTTGTAGAAGTATAAACTATACATCATTCTTACTAAGAATTTATTTATAATGTGCAAACAGAATATTTGCTTTGTATTACAAATAAGATGGTAAATCTGGGTCTGCAGCTTAAGTCTAGGAGGCAGAACCTTTACTACTTGCTTATCAAATATTCCCTGCTCCCTATTGGAGCTCTGTGCACTGTGCATGAAATATACACTCCCCATCTCCCATGGCATAAACCCAACCTCACTCCAAGCACTTGGTCAGAACCACCCTCTTCCACTGAAGACTGTTTTACCTATCTCTTTTCTCCTACCATCCTCTTGAAGGTTGAATTGATCTTTCCTTCCTCAAAATTCCCTGAGTCTTTATTACAGTAGGGCTTCTCTGGCGGCTTGGATGGTAAAGCATCTGCCTGCAACTCAGGACACCCAGCTTTGGTGCCTGGGTTAGGAAGATCCCCTGGAGAAGGAAATGGAAACTCTCTCCAGTATTCTCACCTGGAGAATTCCATGGACAGAAGAGCATGGGGAGCTAGATTCCCTGGGGTTGCAAAGAGTTAGACACAACTGAGCAACAAACTAGGAATCAGCGAACTAAAATGGACTGGAATGGGTGAATTTAACTCAGATGACTATTATATTTACTACTGTGGGCAGG
>SJXQ01004260.1:43989-111022 GCA_006408695.1 Aepyceros melampus | reverse complement strand
CCACCTCCCAGAATACTGGAAATAAAAGCAAAAATAAACAAATGGGATCTAATTAAAAGCTTCTGCACAACAAAGGAAACTATAAGCAAGGTAGAAAGACAGCCTTCACAATGGGAGAAAATAATAGCAAATGAAGCAACTGACAAACAACTAATCTCAAAAATATACAAGCAACTTATGCAGCTCAATTCCAGAAAAATAAACGACCCAATCAAAAATGGGCCAAAGAACTAAACAGACATTTTTCCAAAGAAAACATACAGATGGCTAACAAACACATGAAGAGATGCTCAACACCACTCATTATCAGAGAAATGCAAATCAAAACCACAATGAGGTACCATTTCATACCTGTCAGAATGGCTGCGATCCAAAAGTCTACAAGCAATAAATGCTGGAGAGGGTGTGGAGAAAAGGGAACCCTCTTACACTGTTGGTGGGAATGCAAACTAGTACAGCCACTATGGAGAACAGTGTGGAGATTCCTTAAAAAACTGGAAATAGAACTGCCTTATGATCCAGCAATCCCACTGCTGGGCATACACACCAAAGAAACCAGAACTGAAAGAGACACGTGTACCCCAATGTTCATCTCAGCACTGTAATAGCCAGGACATGGAAACAACCTAGATGTCCATCAGCAGATGAATGGATAAGAAAGCAGTGGTACATATACACAATGGAGTATTACTCAGCCATTAAAAAGAATACATTTGAATCAGTTCCAATGAAGTGGATGAAACTGGAGCCAATTATACAGTAAGTATAAGTAAGCCAGAAAGAAAAACACCAATACAGTATACTAACACATATATATGGAATTTAGAAAGATGGTAACGATAACCCTGTATGCGAGACAACAAAAGAGACACAGATGTATAGAACAGACTTTTGGACCCTGTGGGAGAAGGAGAGGGTGGGATAATTTGGGAGAATGGCATTGAAACATGTATAATATCATGTAAGAAACGAATTGCCAGTCTAGGTTCAATGCAGGATACAGGATGCTTGGGGCTGGTGCACTGGGATGACCTAGAGAGATGGTATGAGGAGGGAGGTGGGAGGGGGTTCAGAATTGGGAACTCATGTACACCCATGGTGGATTCATGTTGACGTATGGCAAAACCAATAAAGTATTGTAAAGTAAAATAAAGTAAAATTTTAAATAAATAAATAAAAATAAAAACATTTAAATAATAATAAAAAAAATAACCTCAGATATGCAGATGACACCACCCTTATGGCAGAAAGTGAAGAGGAATTAAAAAACCTCTTGACAAAAGTGAAAGAGGAGAGTGAAAAAGTTGGCTTAAAGCTCAACATTCAGAAAACGAAGATCATGGCATCTGGCCCCATCACTTTATGGGAAATAGATGGGGAAACAGTGAAAATAGTGTCAGACTTTATTTTGGGGGGCTCCAAAATCACTGCAGATGGTGATTGCACCCATGTTATTAAAAGATGCTTACTGCTTGGAAGGAAAGTTATGACCAACTCAGATAGCATATTGAAAAGCAGAGATATTACTTTGCCAACAAAGGTCCATCTAGTCATGGCTATGGTTTTCCCAGTGGTCATGTATGGATATGAGAGTTTGACTGTGAAGAAAGCTGAGCATTGAAGAATTGATGCTTTTGAACTGCGGTGTTGGAGAAGACTCTTGAGAGTCCCTTGGACTGCAAGGAGGTCCAACTAGTCCATCCTAAAGGAGATCAGTCCTGGGTGTTCTTTGGAAGGAATGATGCTCTAGCTGAAACTCCAATACTTTGGCTACCTGATGTGAAGAGTTGACTCATTGGAAAAGACCCTGATGCTGGGAGGGATTGGGGGCAGGAGGAGAAGGGGACGACAGAGGATGAGATGGCTGGATGGCATCACCGACCTGATGGACATTAGTTTGGGTGAACTCTGGGAGTTGGTGATGGACAGGGAGGCCTGGCGTGCTGCGATTCATGGCGTCGCAAAGAGTCGGACACAATGAGTGGCTAAACAGACTGACTGATTGATATATATTATAAAATCATATGTAAACAGAGATATTTTAAATTCTTTATCAATTTGAATCTCTTTTATATCTTTTTTCATGATTAATTGCTGTAGCCAAGGTCTCCAGTGAATAGAAGTGGGGAGAGCAGGCATCCTTACTTTGTTCCTAATCTTATAGGAAAATCTTATATATATCATATATATATATATATATATATATATATATATATATCACGGGCTTTCCAAAACCTGGGTTCAATCTTGGGTTAGGAAGATCCCCTGGAGGAGGGCTTGGCAACCCACTCCAGTGTTCTTGCCTGGAGAAGCCCATGGACAGAGGCATCTGGCAGGCTACAAGCCATGGGTTTGCAAAGAATCAGACATCATTGAGTGAATAAGCAAAGCACATATATATATATCAATGTTTATATTCATATATAAACCACATGGTTCATATATTATATATATGTATGTATATATGTGTGTGTGTGTGTGTGTATATATATATATATATCATGGCTTACATTCATATACATGATGAAAAGGTGATGATTTTTATCAAATTTTACCTGTATTAATTGAGATGATTCTGGATTTTTCCTGCCATCTTTCTCTTAATGTACTGTATTATATTCTTTGAATTCTGAAACATCACATGCATTTATAATATCTATATATGTTTACTCAGTAATACAATTCTCTCTCTCCCCTCATATATTTGTGTATTGCACACACAAAAATGTGTTATCATTAAGAGGTTTTTGGAGAAATGAAAATAAACATTGTCTTGTTGTATCACCTTGACCCATATTACACACAGAAAAAAGTCTCTGATGACTTTCACATATTTAACCATTTCTCTTGACCCTACCCAGCTATGGGGCCTTGCAGTCTCCGGTTAAGCAATAATAAGCATTGATTGAAAGGCACTGACTTTCAAGGAGCCTTGACTCCTGCCCCCACTTGGCCTCTTTCCAGCCCACCTTCACCACCATCACAAAAGAGAATTGTTTGAGAAATAATTAAAATATGTGGGCAAGTCTCCACATGGTGTGACTGACGTCGCTGGCATAGGTTTTGCTTCAGTGGCTCAGGTCTGAGAAACAGTATGTCTCATCAAGGAGCCAAGTCAGTGGTCTGATGTGAATCCAGTGGCCCCAGATGTTTGGGTCAGATGTTTCCATGGTTCCTGCTCCTTCACGCCAAGGGTATGGGTGACATTGGAACTAGAGATAATAACCCAGACCTCAGGCACGGTATTCACCTTCCTAGTCTCAGATGGAATACACAGATCTTTCTATTTATGCTAATATTTTATATTTATAATTATATAAATAATTATACAGTGAAATTCACTCCTGAAACTCACCACTACACAGATCAAGACAAAGAAACTTTTCTAAATTCCGTTTCTTGTACTCCAGAGTTAACTACTCTCTGACCCTAAAATCAACACTATAAACTCAAGGGAAAAAGCTGAATGTAAAAAAGGGTGCACCATGTCAAAGAATATGTAGAGGACTGGGAAAAGAAGGAGCAAGAGAGAGATGTCCAAAATCATTCCATTTAGGGCAACAATTGAAACTGAAGTTTCAGCAAATATCTAAAAGAAAATAAGAAAGAAAACCCAAATGGCCAGAAATACTTTGAAAAAGTTACTAGAACACATTGGCAACTAGGAAATACAAATTAAAACAAAACAGCACAGATTTAACACACACAGAAAAATGAGGATATATGAAAACTAAGACTCATGCATTGCTGAGAGCATTCCGTTGGTACAATCTTTTTGAGAGGAAAATTTCCCAGATAAGTATAAACATCAATTTATGTGATGTGATTGCTCACTAAGAACAGTGAAAGGCCAGAATGATTTACAGCAAAAAAAAAAAAAAAAAAAACCTCCTGTTCGCATAGATGTTATGTATGCAGTCCATTTAGATTTTTGAAGAGCTAGAACAGGAAAGAGAGACTGGCGTGGACAATCCTCTGTGCCCACCATGTTAGACAGCACCTTGGTAACGGTGCACCTTATAGACCAAACAGTCCCTTGAAACCAGGACATCTTGAAAGGGAAGGCTTTTATCTCTACAAGAGAGTAACTGGATGACAAAATGGAATAATGATGGAAGAAAAGGAGGCTCCATTATGTAAGACTAATGTTGAAATTAATGAGGTTTAGAAAAAAATATGTCTTTATACACTTTAGAGGTGGGAAAATGTCCATTGCATAATATTCATTATTGAAAAACCAAATAAAAAGCAAGTAATTAAATGCCTCTCTAAAGAAGATTCTAAAACTAATTCAGTTATGCTTTCATGTTTAAAGCAAATGAAATAAGTGATGGAGAACATGGAAGGATTGGGAAAGATGGTAAAGATCCATGCAGAGTACACTAACACAGAGCAGAGAGGTGACATGCCCCTGGGTGAGTGGGCGAGTGGGAGTGAAGGATTTGCCGACCTTGCCAGGCAAAAGCAGACCCTTGCTGCCCTCCTGTGAGAGTCGCCAGAGTCATCGTGACTGGCCAACAGAAAGCGGGAGACTTAGAGCCACAGGAATCTACTTTCTCATAAGCTTGAAGGACAGATACCCAAAATCAAGCTGTCAGCAGGGGCTGCTGCCCTTGAAAGCTTTAGACAAATATTCTTCCTTGACTCTTCCTGGGGGCTCCTGGCGATGTTGATGTTCCTTCCCCTGTTCCAGCATCACTCCAACTTCTGTCCCATCTTTACATGCCCTTTTCCTCTTCTTCAATGGACATTGGTTATAGAATTTCAGTTCAGTTCAATTGCTCAGTCGTGTCCGACTCTTTGCGACCCCATGAATCGCAGCACGCCAGGCCTCCCTGTCCATCATCAACTCCCAGAGTTCACTCAAACTCATGTACATCGAGTCGGTGATGCCATCCAGCCATCTTATCCTCTGTTGTCCCCTTCTCCTCCTGCCCCCAATCTCTCCCAGAATCAGGGTCTTTTCCAATGAGTCAACTCTTCACATGAGGGGGCTAAAGTATTGGAGTTTCATCTTTAGCATCAGTCTTTCCAAAGAACACCCAGGACTGATCTCCTTTAGAATGGACTGGTTGGATCTCCTTGCAGTCCAAGGGACTCTCAAGAGTCTTCTCCAACACCACAGTTCAAAAGCATCAATTCTTCAGCACTCAGCTTTCTTCACAGTCCAAATCTCACATCCATACATGACCACTGGAAAAACCATAGCCTTGACTAGATGGACCTTTGCTGGCAAAGTAATATCTCTGCTTTTCAATATACTATCTAGGCTGGTCATACTTTCCTTCCAAGGATTAAGTGTCTTTTAATTTCATGGCTGCAATCACCATCTGCAGTGATTTTGGAGCCCAAAAAAATAAAGTCTGACACTTTATCCCATCTATTTCCCATGAAGTGATGGGACCAGATGAATTTAGGACCCACCTAATCCAGCATGACATCTTTCTAATTCACTTGGAAAGAGCTTATTTCCAAGTAAGGTCACATTCTGAGTTTCTGGGTACTCATTTCTGGAGGCAGACGTTACTCACATCGCTACACGATGCTGTGTCTGATTCAGGGGAATGCATATTCCGCAGCTGCTGAATGTAGCAGCATCTATGCCACGGAGGTCCATAGTGCTAACACTTTGAAACAAGGTAACACACGACAACAATGCTTTGGTTTATTTCATCAACTGCTGAGAATCTGCAGTGATTTTGGAGCCCAAAAAAATAAAGTCTGACACTTTATCCCATCTATTTCCCATGAAGTGATGGGACCAGATGAATTTAGGACCCACCTAATCCAGCATGACATCTTTCTAATTCACTTGGAAAGAGCTTATTTCCAAGTAAGGTCACATTCTGAGTTTCTGGGTACTCATTTCTGGAGGCAGACGTTACTCACATCGCTACACGATGCTGTGTCTGATTCAGGGGAATGCATATTCCGCAGCTGCTGAATGTAGCAGCATCTATGCCACGGAGGTCCATAGTGCTAACACTTTGAAACAAGGTAACACACGACAACAATGCTTTGGTTTATTTCATCAACTGCTGAGAAAACTGTGATAATATAATCATGATTTGCATGTTTATATCTCTTTTAATTGTTTTTACTTCATATATTTTAAATTTTCATAATTTGTATACACACTTAAGTTTTTCACATCATCCAGCTTGGACATCTTCATTTTGAACATCCCTTTACAATATGCAAACTTTTCCCCTGAGATCTACTTTGTCTAATAATTACTGAGCCATAAGAGCCTCATTTTCCTAAGGATATTCATAACACAACTTTCTCCAACTTTTTACTATAAAACTTTCTATGTTTTTCTAGTTACCATATTCAACATTTATAATTTGACTTTGGATGTCTGCCCAAAGTGAAAATAGTTTGTTTTAACATATGTTTACTCAATCTGCCATCATAGAAGAGCCACCTTATGACCGAGAAAGGGCTGTGCTTATTCACCAGGCAGAGTCCTGCACATCACTGTTTGTCATGCCAACACACCAGGATGAAAGAGGAAGGAAGGGCTGTGGGCCAGAAGGTCATAGCTGTAGCCCTAGGGAGGCCTTTCCAAGGAAGACCCCTGGGTTCCTCTGAATTGTCTTGCTTCTTGCTCAGTGCACCCCAGTAGTCAGAATGATTTCGGGGAGTCATTACTAACCATCCTGTTCTGGGCTGAGATGTATCAGAGGAAGTTTGGCCACAGGACTACATCTCTCTGGCACCCTGGGAGTAGGGAGCCCCAGTGCACTCAGAGGCCAAGTCTCACCTAATTGGCCATTTGAGGCCGCAAATCCCAGCTGTGCCAAGCGCAGAGCATCTTCCCAGCAGAGGAACCCAAAGATGTAGGTGCCATGAGTACCAGCTGGCTGAGGGGACAGACACAGAGGAGCAGGTGAGCTGAGTGCATCCCATCTTCTGCTTTTACCAAGACCTAAGAGTTTCCTGCAGAAGGCCCTGGAGCACCTGCCCTCCCTCTCACTGTGACCCAGGTGCTCTCTGCCGCACCCTCCCCACCCTCACTTCCGTGCACAGGAGGCCAGAGGAGGACAAGGGAGGGGGCCCTCGATGCCACGTCATTATCATCAGCACAGACCTGGGTCAGGAGTCCTGTCCTCCCCAGGAGCCATGCCCCTCCTGACATCACAGGAGCACCGCAGTCATCACTCAGCACGGCGTGGTCAGCATCACTGACAGGTGAGTCCTGGGGGCCTGGACCTGGACATATCACTGCCCACTTCCCAACTTCACTGGGCAGGGTCAGTCAGGGCAGCAGGTCTGAACATTAACGAAAGTGGAAATAATCAGGACATCTCAAATAAGCATGGGCTTAAATCCAGTGGCTTGAGACCTTGCATTTCTGACCAGCTCTAGGTAATGATATTGTTGTAGGGCCCCAGACTGCATTTGCTTAACTAAATTTACAAGGAAAAGGACACAGGACCCAGTCAATAAATACAGAGGCTTGCAGACAACACTGGATTCTTCTGCTTCACAGGGAAAGGTACATATCAAGTTTAATCACAGGTTTATTGAAGCGACCACAGCCCCACTGCAGTGTCTCAGTAGCCAATGGAATGTGTGAGTTTATTTTCAGAAACCATCTTGGCTTCCCAGAAGAAAATGCAAATTGCTCCTCATGTGCTTCACTAGGATCCTAGGGGTCACTGCTCTCAGGATCCAAAGCTTCTGAAGTGGACAAATTGTCCTGGGAAACAGAATAGAACATGAAGTTGGGAACCACAAGGGACATGAAAGCAAGAAAGCAGGCCTGGTGGGGGGGGGGGGTGTGGAGGAAAGACAATCACTCCGGTCACAGCGGCTCTATGGTGTGTGTGAATAGCAGGTACACAGAGATGGACAGAAAAAGCTGCAGCTCAGTTCAGTCACCCAGTCGTGTCTGACTCCTTTTGACCCGTGGACTGCAGGATGTCTGGCCTCCCTGTTCTATTACCAACTCCAGGAGTTCACTCAAACTCATGTCCATCGAATCAGTGATGCCATCCAACCATCTCACCCTCTGTCATCCCCATCTCCTCCTGCCTTCAATCTTTCCCAGCATCAGGGTCTTCTCAAATGAGTCAGTTCTTCGCATCAAGTGCCCAAAGTTTTGGAGTTTCAGCTTCAACATCAGTCCTTCCAGTGAATATTCAGAACTTATTTCCTTTATAATTGAGTGGTTGGAGTCCAAGGGACTCTCAAGAGTCTTCTCCAACACCACAGTTCAAAAGCATCAATTCTTCAGTGCTCAACTTTCTTTATAGTCCAACACTCACATCCATACCTGACTACAGAAAAAACCATAGCCTTGACTAGATGGACCTCTCTTGGCAAAGTAATGTCTCTACTTTCAAATATGCTGTCTAGGTTCAAAAGCAGAGACATTACTTTGCCGACTAAGGTCGTCTAGTCAAGGCTATGGTTTTTCCTGTGGTCATGTATGGATGTGAGAGTTGGACTGTGAAGAAGCCTGAGCGCAGAAGAATTGATGCTTTTGAACTGTGGTGTTGGAGAAGACTCTTGAGAGTCCCTTGGACTGCAAGGAGATCCAACCAGTCCATTCTGAAGGAGATCAGCCCTGGGATTTCTTTGGAAAGAATGATGCTAAAACTGAAACTCCAGTACTTTGGCCACCTCATGTGAAGAGTTGACTCATTGGAAAAGACTCTGATGCTGGGAAGGATTGGGGGCAGGAGGAGAAGGAGATGACAGAGGATGAGATGGCTGGATGGCATCACTGACTCGATGGACGTGAGTTTGGGTGAACTCCGGGAGTTAGTGATGGACAGGGAGGCCTGGCGTGCTGCGATTCATGGGGTCGCAAAGAGTCGGACATGACTGAGCGACTGAACTGAACTGAACTGAAGGTTGGCCATAGCTTTTATTCCACGGAGAAAGCATCTTTTAATTTCATGGCTACAGTCACCATCTGCAGTGATTTTGGAGCCCCAAAAAATAAAGTTTGCCAGTGTTTCCACTGTTTCTCCATCTATTTGCCATGAAGTGATGGGACTGGATGTCCTGACGTTAGTTTTATGAATGTTGAGTTTTAAGGCAACTTTTCACTCTTCTCTTTCACTTTCATCAAGAGGCTCTTAAGTTCTTCTTCACTTTCTGCCATAAGGGTGGTGTCATCTGCATATCTGAGGTTATTGATATTTCTGCTGACAATCTTGATTCCAGCTGATGCTTCTTCCAGCGAGTATTTCTCATGATGTACTCTGCATATACATTAAATAAGCAGGGTAACAGTATACAGCCTTGACATGCTCCTTTCCCAATTTGGAACCAGTCTGTTGTTCCATGCCTGGTTCTAACTGTTGTTTTTTGACTTGCATACAGATTTCTCAGGAGCCAGGTCAGGTTGTTTGGTATTCCCATCTCTTGAAGAATTTTCCACAGTTTGTTGTGATCCACAGAGTCAAAGGCTTTGGTTTAGTCAATAAAGCAGAAGTAGATGCCTTTCTGGAACTCTTTTGCTTTTTTGATGATCCAACAGAAGTTGACAGTTTGATCTCTGGTTCCTCTGCCTTTTCTAAATCCAGATTAAGCATTTGCACGTTCATGGTTCACATACTGTTGAAGCCTGGCTTGGAGAATTTTGAGCACTGCTTTGCTAGCATGTGAGATGAGCACAATTGTGTGGTAGTTTGAACATTTTTGGCATTGCCTTTCTTTGGGATTGGAGTGAAAATTGACCTTTTCCAGTCCTGTAGCCACTGCTGAGTTTTCCAAATTTGCTAGCATATTGAGTGCAGCACTTTCACAGCATCATCTTTTAGGATTTCAAATAGTTCAACTGGAATTCCATCACCTTCACTAGCTTTGTTCATAGTGATGCTTCTAAAGCCCACTTGACTTTGCATTCCAGGATGTCTGTCTCTAGGTGAGTGATCACACCATCGTGGTTATCTGGGTCATGAAGATCTTTTTTGTATAGTTCTTCTGTGTATTCTTGTCACTTCTTCTTAATAGCTTCTGCCTCTGTTAGATCCATACCATTTCTGTTCTTTATTTTGGCCATCTTTTCATAAATATTCCCTTGGTATATCTAATTTTGTTGAAGAGATCTCTAGTCTTTCCCATTCTGTTGTTTTCCTCTATTTCTCTGCATTGATCACTGAAGAAGGCTTTCTTATCTCTCCTTGCTGTTCTCGAACTCTGCATTCAAATGGGCATATCTTTCCTTTTCTCCTTTGCCTTTAGCTCCTCTTCTTTTCTCAGCTATTTGTAAGGCCTCCTCAGACAACCATTTTGCCTTTTTGCATTTCTTTTTCTTGGGGATGGTCTTCATCACTGCCTTCTGTACAATGTCATGAACCTCCTTCCATAGTTCTTCAGGCACTCTATCAGCTCTAATCCTTTGAATCTATTTGTCACTTCCACTGTATAATTGTAAGGGATTTGATTTAAGTCTTACCTGAATGGTCTAGTGGTTTTCCCTACTTTCTTCAAATTTAGTCTGAATTTGGCAATAAGGAGTGCATGACCTGAGCCACATTCAGCTACCAGTCTTGTTTTTGAAGACTGTTTGGAGCTGCTTCATCTTCAGCTGCAAAGAATATAATCAATCTGATTTCAGTACTGACCATCTGGTGATGTCCATGGGTAGAGTCTTCTCTTATGTTGTTGGAAGAGGGTGTTTGCTATGACCAGTATGTTCTCTTGGAAAAACTCTGTTAGGCTTTACCCTGCTTTATTTTGTACTCCAAGGCCAAATCTGCCTGTTACCCCAGGTGTTTCTTGACTTCCTGCTTTTGCATTCCAGGTCCCTATAATGAAAAGGACAGTGTTTTGGGTGTTAGTTCTAGAAGGTCTTGTAGGTCTTCATAGAACCATTCAACTTCAGCTTCTTTAGCATTACTTGGGGGCATAGACTTGGATTACTGTGATATTCAATGGTTTGCCTTGGAAATGAAAAGGGATTGATGTCATTTTTGAGATTGTACTGAAGTACTGCATTTCAGACTCTTTTGTTGACTAGGAGGGCTACTCCATTTCTTCTAAGGGATTCCTGCCCACAGCAGTAGATATAATGGTCACCTGAGTTTAATTCATTATTCCAGTCCAGCAAAAACTTAGCTGAGACTAATGTGAATGTGTGCACAGGACAGGGATAAGAGGACAGCCAAGGAGCGGGCAGCTGAGGTGTGTAGGGCATCCCACCAACTGCACTCAGACCACCAGCTCCTAACCCATATCACAGTGCCGGGGCATCCCTAGCAAACTCTGATGCTCTGCTGTCCTGTGAGGGTGGGAGTCAGGCCAGCCAGGAGAGGAAAGATGGGCAACCCATTCTTTCTCCTGCTCTCCTGCTGGGGAGCATGAACTCTCTCAGACCACCTTCTAAGAGAACTGCAGGCTGAGTGAGAGTGTGGTGGTTGTTGCTTCTCTGCAGGCCCCACTGACCACATAGCTGCTGCCTGTACACCCTGACTCCCGGGGAGGGCACTCCCTCTGAAGGCGGCCAGCCCTGTGGCCCTGCAGATGGCACCTGTAAAGAATGAAAGCCCTCTGAAACCGGCTCTGCTCTCCCGCTGATGCTTCTCTTGTCCTGGGAGGCACTGTGGTGTGCAGCTTCCTTGTTAGGCTGCATCTCCCCTGGCCACCCCTCTGGGCATCACACAGCTGGTGCCCATGTCCCATGTGAGTGTGGAGTCCAGCCCCGGTCTGGGCTGTGACAGGCACAGAAAGCAGCACTCAGCTGGAGGACCCAGTCACTGAGATAGACATGACCGTGTTGGTGGCTCCCACAGCTACAAGCAATCACCCCACAGGGTGTGCAGAGGAGCCAGGGGCACAGAAGTCAGGAGGAATGAGGACGCGCCACATGCTGAATGTGCCACAGGTCCTGACCTGCTGCTTTTCAGACCATGGAGGTGGACTTTCTCCTCTCTGGGAACTGGCTGACATCTGGACATGACAAGAAAGAACCCTTAGATTCTCAAGGATGCAGAGAGCTCAGCTGAGGTTGCCATCAAGATCCTATCTCAGAAACAAAGATGCTAAGTTAGGTCTCTGGTCCTGCAGGAGAGAAAGGTGTAGCTCCACACAAACCTGGTGAGGGTTGGTCCCTTACTGCTCCTAGCCTGTCCCAGGATAGAGCTATCACTGGGCCATGTCCTGATGGCATGAGGTTCTTAACAATTTCTGAAATTAAAGAATGAGTAAGTAAGGGGTGGGAGGTGCAGGGTTAGACACCTGAGCAAGTGCAGAAAGAGCACAGCTCAGGAGCATCCCTGTGGGGAGGGAAAGCATGTCCTTGAAAGCAAAGACAGGGAGATGTAAGCCACTGTTACACAGTAGACTCTCTGCTTGGCAGGACCCCTTGAGTCTTTTCTCATAGCAAATGCCTCATCTCCCACGTGGTGAGTGCTCCAAGCACACTTAGTAATTAGTAAATCAGATGAAATGGTTATGCTTCAGATCAGCTAGTATTTATCAGGAAGAAGAGTGGTATCTAGTTGTCCTGCAGTTGGGCACTGAAGGGTGCCTGTTCTCCAAGAGACGATGACTTTGTGACCCTGACCTACTCCCTCTCACTGCCTCCCAGCGGCTCCTAACTCTCTGCCCTGTGTCACCAGCTCAGGGCCATGTCACCTCTCAGAAACGGAAACCTCTCAGTGATGCCTCTGCAGGATTTTGTGCTGGAGGGATTTGCGGGTGGTCTGCAGACCCAGGCCCTGCTCTTTGCTCTGTTCCTGGCCCTGTACGTGGTGGTCGTCCTGGGGAACCTCACCATGATGGTGGTCATCACGCTGGATGCCCGTCTGCACTCCCCAATGTACTTCTTCCTCAAGAACCTCTCTTTTGTGGACCTGTGTTACTCGTCTGTCATCTACCCCAAGGCCCTGGCCAACACTGTATCTTCCTCCAAGGTCATCACGTTTGAGGGATGTATCATTCAGTTTTTCTTTTTCTCTCTAATGGGCGCCACTGAAGCATTCCTCCTGGCCGTGATGGCCTATGACCGCTTCGTGGCCATCTGCAGCCCCCTGCGCTACCCCATCTCCATGTGCCCCTCGGTCTGTGCCCGCCTGGTGCTGGGCTGCTACTGCGGGGGCTGCCTCAACTCCATCCTGCAGGCCAGCTTCACATTCACCTCCCATTCTGCAGCTCCAACCGCATCAACCACTTCTTCTGTGATGTGCCACCTCTGCTCAAGCTTGCCTGTGCTGACACTACCATCAATGAGCTGGTCATGTTTGGCATTTGTGGCCTCATCATTGTGGGTACCACCCTCGTGGTCCTCGTCTCCTATGGTTACATCACAGTGACCATCCTGAGGATGCACTCAGGAGGAGGGAGACACAAGCTCTTCTCCACCTGTGGCTCCCACATGACAGCCGTGTCCCTCTTTTATGGGACCCTTTTTGTCATGTATGCCCAGCCGGGAGCTGTGGAGTCCATGGAGCAGGGCAAGGTGATCTCTGTCTTCTACACCCTGGTCATCCCGATGCTCAACCCCCTCATCTACAGCCTGAGAAACAAGGAGGTGAAGGATGCCCTGAGGAGACTGGGGCAGAGACACACAGCCACGTGACAGAGGGCTGGACAGGAAGACTTGAGGGGAGGCCCTGGGTTTGGTTTGAAGAATTTATTCCTCATTCTTGTAATTCATTCTTTTGATTCATTCTTTCCTCCAACATTTTATTTAATCCTTCTTGGAAGAACATCATGGACCTCCAAATGCAAGAGATGGAAAATGAATAAGGCATTTTCTTTGCCAACATAAAATTAATACCCTTAAAGGGTATGACTCGAATCTTGAAGTCTGGGTAATACAGTGGGCAGAGTGAGCAGCAGAGAGTCTTTGACTGAGAATATATTTCCAAATTCAGCACCCTCCAGTGAAGATGTTGTTGTTGTTCAGTAGCTAAATTGTGTCCAACTTCTTGTGACCCCAAGAACGTAGCATGCCAGACTTCCCTTTCCTTTGCTATATCCTTGAGCTTGCTCAAACTCATCTCCATTAAGTTGGTGATGCCATCCAGCCATTTTATCCTCTGTCACACCCTTCTCCTCCCGCCCTCAATCTTTCCCAGCATCATGGTCTTTTCCAATGAGTCAGCTCTTTGCATCAGGTGGCCAAAGTATTGGAGCTTCAGCTTCAGCATCATTCTTTCAATGACTATTCAGAGTTGATTTCCTTTAGGATGGACTGGTTGGATCTCCTTGCTCTCCAGTGAAGGTATGAAACTAGACAAACTCTGATGTTTTTACATTCATTTCATTGTTAAATCCATGTAAATATGTGCTCAGTAATCTCCTTTGGACCACCTAGTAGGGAGGTTCTAGGACACTCAGCCTGGCCCCTTCCTTGGTGATAGGCTGGGTCGCCACAGCCAATTAGGGGGGGTTGGAAGACCATGCTTCCCCTCAATCCTGAGCAGGGCTGTTCCTCCTCCTCCTTCTGTTCACTGGTGCTGCCACCCAACAAGGCAGCAGAGAGCACCTGTGCTCCTGCTTCAGATGCTCCTAGTGCTCCCTGTCCTGGGTTTCTCCCCTCAGACAGCAGCTGGGAGCCCCAGGGAGCCAATGTGGATGTCTCATACCCAAAGTTCACCATCCAACCTGACAGGTGACACTGTCCTGACTACTTGTGACCCTAAGAAATGGGGCCTTGTCAGCACAGACACCTCTGAATAAGGTTGGAGGTCCTGGTGCTGCTGCAGAAAGCAGGGGATGGAGAGAGAAGGGGTAGCTTCTTGGCAGAAGCGCAGCTCCCGGGCCCTCTGTCCCACACTCCCTGGGGGAGCTGGACCGTCTGTCTTGAGCTCCCCGTTCAGAGCCCCAGCCCCGGCTCTGTGGGCCCAGCACGCAGTCCACACTCAGATCCCCATGGTGTCTCCCTGTGGGAGTCATCCAGTCCTGTGGCCGCTCCCAGAAGGTGGTCCTGTGGACACAGGGCTGGTCTCTTCCCTGTAAGGTCAGTAGGGACGTGCCCTCCTCTCTGATCACAGCTCTCCATCTCCCTGCTGTCTCTGCTCAGGAGATTCTGGCAAGCAGCCAAAACACACGCAAGTCATCAGATTTCTGTTCACCATTCCTCAATAGGAACTGAATGCCTCTGCTGGACTCGGATAGCATTGTCTCATCTTTGGGCTCCAAAACCAGTTCTAAGTCTGCTGTAGATTACTGTACTACCTGATGACCTTTGTTCTTTGAGGAGTTTTCCCGAAATAGCATGCCTTCTTACAGTGTCATGCTGCGGCACTGTTCTCTTTCCCTGAATTCCTTTCTTCCTCTTTTTTCTCCTCCTCCTCCTCATTTCCTCCCCTTCCTTCCTTCCTTCCTCCCTTCCTTCCTTCCTTTCTCCTTCTCCCGTTCATTTTATTTTTGTCATTCCAAGGAATATCTTACCCTAAATTTCTAAAGGAAAAGAAAAATCTCAATCTTTTGTATGCAAGTGTAGATTTCTCATCATTATGTAAATTTTAATGGTACAAGCACTAAGGAATCTATGGTTCTCAGTAGAACATTAATTCTCACTTTCAAATAAATCAGGAAAGTTGAGTCCAGTATTAGATGGAATGGAAATTGTTCTATAGTCTGGAAGAGAATTATTTTTAAAACCCTACAGGTTGGCTTTACCTCTCTGTAAAACTACATTTCAGATTGCAGTGGATATCTGTATACAATGTTAGGAGTGGTTTACTTGGTTATTCATCCCATACTATGCTTTGCAAGCTACTGGCGCACACTAGATTCTCAGTTCACATCTAACGCCAGAGCATACGTTGAGTTCAGTGTTAGCTAGTCACTGAATTCCAAAATATACATGATACAGCTCATTTCTTTATTGTGCTTAAGTGGACAATAAACACATTACATTTCAAGACCACATTGTAGTTTTGATGCTGATATTTTGGTGAACTTTAGAAGTTTCTACCTTTTAAAAGCAAAACAACAAAAACAAAAACACAAACTTTAGTTGCATTTTGAGTGTAGCTCAGTCCTGCTGTTTGGACGCTAAGTCATGTGTTGCTGGTTAGTCACTAAGTCTGTCTGACACGTTCGCAATCCCGTGGACTGTAGCTCGCCAGGCTCCTAGGTGCATGAGGTTTCCCATGCAAGAATTCTGGAATGGGTTGCCATTTCCTCCTCCAGGGGATCTCCCCAGCTGTAGAGTCCAGTAGTGTCTGGCATATCCACCTTGTGTGTGTCGATCTCCAGAGCTTTTCATTTTGCAAACCTGGAACTCCATCCGCCAAATAATAACTCCCTGTTTCCTCCTACCTGCACCGCTGGCGGCCACCATTCTTCTTTCTGTCTCTACGAATGTGACTTCTTCAGATGCCCCAGGTAAGCAAAACATAAAGCATTGGTCTTTTGGCATCTGGTTGTTACACTTAGCACGAAAGTGAAAGTGAAGTTGTTCAGTCGTGTCCGACTCTTTGCGACCCCGTGGACTGTAGCCTATCAGGTTCCTCCGTCCATGGGATTTTCCAGGCAAGAGCGCTGGAGTGGATTGCCATTTCCTTCTCCAGGGGATCTTCCCGACCCAGGAATCGAACCCAGGTCTCCCGCATTGCAGGCAGACGCTTTTACCGTCTGAAGATTTACCCATGTTGAAGCACGTGACAGGATTTCTGTCCTCTGTGAGGCTGAATGGTATTCCATCACATGTGTGTGCAACCTTTTATTTCTTCATCCACCTAGGGACACTTGGATTGCCTCCACCTTTTGGCATGCAAATATCTCTTAGAAACTGACTGCTCTTTTGTTCTTTATCTTATTTTTTACTATGTACCCAGATATTTCATTGCATAATATTGGAATTCTTTTTTTATTTTAGGAAGAAGCTTATACTACTTTTCATAGTGGCTGTACCATTTTTATGCCTACCAAAAGTGCAAAATTGTTGCAATTTCTCCACATAATAGTCAGTATATGTTCTTTTCCATTCTCTTTCATGTCAGCCATTATAATGATTGTGAGGTATAATCTCTTTGGGTTTTTTTTTTAGTATTTTCCTAATGATTATTGATTTTGAGCATTTTCTTATATGTTTGTTGGCAATTTGTAGGTTATCTCTAGAGAAATATCTTTAAGTAACATGAAAATTTTAAATTAGGTTATTGGTTTGTTTAATTGTAGTAATTCTTTATATATTATGAATATTATCCTCTTATCAGACATAACATTTTAAACATTTTCTTCAAGATCACAGGTTGCCTTTCCACTCTCTATCTAAGTCTTTAATGCACACATTTTTAGTTTGATGTCATCACATGTGTCTATTTTCCCTTTTTTTCCATATGCTTTTGGTGTCATATCCAACAAATCAATGCCAAATTTAAGGTTATTGAGTTTTTCTCAGATGTTCTCTTCCAGGAGTTTAAGAGACTTAGGTCATACATTTAGGTTTTTAATCCATATTAAGTTAGTTTTTGTTCATGAATCAAGGTAAGGGCCCACAGTATGCTTTTTCATATATGCAGCCAGTTTTCCAATGCCATTTGTTGAAGGGTCTATCTTTTCCCTGTGAGTCATCTTGGCACATTTGTTGACCATTTGACTAAATTGATGAAGCTTCACTTCTGAGCTCTGTGTTCTGCTCCATTGTTCTACAAGTCTGCCTTTGTGCCAATACTATACTGTTCTGATTGCTATAGATTTGTAATATGTTTCCAAATTAAGAAGGCTGAGAGCTTTTCAGCTGGGTGCTGAGTGGCTCTTCAGATCCTATCTGGCAGTTCCATAAACCATAACAGCAGAGAACACGGTGACCATGACCCAGAGGGAGTGGACCGACTGATGTCACCGAGAGCAACTGGAATGAGGCTGTTAATAACATTGATAATGTGAGCTTAAAGGAATCTCTTCTTTGGGGCACCTAGGCTTACAGTTTTGAGAAATCATCAGTTATTCAGCAGAGAGCTATTATTCCATGTATTAAGGAGTATGATGTGATTACCAAGCTCAATCAGGTACTGGCAAGACAGCCACATCAGCTCAATGGATGGAGACTGAGTTCCAGAAGACCCAAGCACAGCATTGGCCCCTGCCAGAGAACTGGCTTGACAGACACAAAAAGTAATTCTGGCACTTGGAGACTATGTAGGAGGTACTTGGAGACTATGTAGGAGCCACTTGTCATGTCTGCGTTGGTGTAACCAATGTTCTAAGTGAAGTGAAATCGCTCAGTCATGTCCGACTCTTTGCGACCCCATGGACTGTAGCCTACTGGGCTCCTCCGTCGATGGGATTTCCAGGCAAAGGTACTGGAGTGGGTTGCCATTTCCTTCTCCAGAGGATCTTTCTGACCCAGGAATCGAACCCAGGTCTACCTGCATTGAAGACAGACGCTTTACCCTCTGAGCCACTAGGGAAGCAACCAATGTTCTAAATAAAATGCAAAACTGCAGGCTGAAGCACCACATATCGTTTTTGGTACACCTGGGAGAGTTTCTGATGTGTTAAACACTTATCTTTTTCCAAAATGGGTCAAAATGCTTGTTTTGATGAAGCAGATAAAATGCTGAGCTGAGGGTTTAAGGATTAAATTTATGAGATTTTCCAAAAATAAAATACAGAAGTGAACTGTGAACTTCCAGATGTTCAAGCTGGTTATAGAAAAGGCAGAGGAACCAGAGAAAAAATTGACAACATCTGCTGGATTATGGAAAAAGGAAGAGAGTTCCAGAAAAACATCTATTTCTCCTTTATTGACTATGCCAAAGCCTTTGACTGTGCGGATCACAATAAACTGGAAAATTCTGAAAGAGATGGGAATACCAGACCACCTGACCTGCCTCTTGAGAAGCCTGTATGCAGGTCAGGAGGCAACAGTTAGAACTGGACATGGAACAACAGACTGGTTCCAAATAGGAAAAGGAGTATGTCAAGGCTGTGTATTGTCACCCTGCTTATTTAACTTATATGCAGAGTACATCATGAGAAATGCTGGACTGGAAGAATCACAAGCTGGAATCAAGATTGCCAGGAGAAATATCAATATCCTCAGATATGCAGATGATACCACCCTTATGGCAGAAGTGAAGAGGAACTATAAAGCCTCTTGATGAAAGTGAAAGAGGAGAGTGGAAAAGGTGGCTTAAAGCTCAACATTCAGAAAACGAAGGTCATGGCATCTGGTCCCATCATGGGCCCAAATCTATTCCCGGCAAACAGACGGGGAAACAGTGTCAGACTTTATTTTTCTGGGCTCCAAAATCACTGCAGATGGTGATTGTAGCCATGAAATTAAAAGACGCTTACTCCTTGGAAGAAAGTTATGACCAACCTAGATAGCATATTGAAAAGCAGATATTACTTTGCCAACAAAGGTCTGGCTAGTCAAGGCTATGGTTTTTCCAGTGGTCATGTATGGATGTGAGAGTTGGACTGTAAAGAAGGCTGAGCACGGAAGAATTGATGCTTTTGAACTGTGGTGTTGGAGAAGACTCTTGAGAGTCCCTTGGACTGCAAGGAGATCCAACAAGTCCATCCTAAAGGAGATCAGTCCTGGGTGTTCTTTGGAAGGACTGATGCTAAAGCTGAAATTCCAATACTTTGGCCACCTCATGGGAAGAGTTGACTCATTGGAAAAGACCCTGATGCTGGGAGAGATTGGGGGCAGGAGGAGAAGGGGATGACAGAGGATGAGATGGCTGGATGGCATCACCAACTCGATGGACATGAGTTTGGGTAAACTCCAGGAATTGGTGATGGACAGGGAGGCCTGGCGTGCTGCAATTCATAGGATCACAAAGAGTTGGACACGACTGAGCCACTGAACTGAACTGTTTCATGTGATGTTGCTTTCTGCCACAAGGCCAATAGCTGTGTTGGAAGTGACCAAAATTCACAAGAAACCCAATTCAAATTCTGGTGAAAAAGGAATAATTGACCCTTGAAAGAATCAAACAATTTTACATTAATGTTGAGAGAGAGAAATGAAAGTTGGACATACTTTGTGACTTGTATGAGGAACTAACGATTACACAGACTATTATTTTTCTCAACACAAGGCACAAGGTAGACTGACCTGTGAGAAAATGCATGGCAGGGACTTCAGAGTTTCTTCTGTGCATGGTGACATAGATCAGAAGGAAAGAGTTGTAATCATGAGAGAACTCGATCAGGAGCAAGTTGTGTTCTGATCTCTTACTGACTTGTTGGCTTGTGCGACTGATATACAACAAGGGTCACTGATTATAAACTATGATCTACCTACTAATCATGAAAATGATGTTCACAGAAGTGGTCAGTTCAGTTCAGTTGCTCAGTCGTGTCCGACTCTTTGCGACCCATGAATTGCAGCACGCCAGGCCACCCTGTCCATCACCAACTCCCGGAGTTCACTCAGACTCACGTCCATTGAGTCCGTGATGCCATCCAGCCATCTCATCCTCGGTCGTCCCCTTCTCCTCCTGCCCCCAATCCCTCCTAGCATCAGAGCCTTTTCTAATGAGTCAACTCTTCGCATGAGGTGGCCAAAGTACTGGAGCTTCAGCTTCAGCATCATTCCTTCCAAAGAAATCCCAGGGTTGATCTCCTTCAGAATGGACTGGTTGGATCTCCTGGCAGTCCAAGGGACTCTCAAGAGTCTTCTCCAACACCACAGTTCAAAAGCATCAATTCTCCTGTGCTCAGCCTTCTTCACAGTCCAACTCTCACATCCATACATGACCACTGGAAAAACCATAGCCTTGACTAGATGGACCTTAGTCGGCAAAGTAATGTCTCTGCTTTTGAATATGCTATCTAGGTTGGTCATAACTTTCCTTCCAAGGAGTAAGCGTCTTTTAGTTTCATGACTGCAGTCACCATCCGCAGTGATTTTTGAGCCCAAAAAAATAAAATCTGACACTGTTTCCACTGTTTCCCCATCTATTTCCCATAAAGTGATGGGACCGGATGCCATGATGTTCGTTTTCTGAATGTTGAGCTTTACGCCAACTTTTTCACTCTCCTCTTTCACTTTCATCAAGAGGCTCTTTAGTTCCTCTTCACTTTCTGCCATAAGGGTGGTGTCATCTGCATATCTGAAGTTATTGATATTTCTCCCAGCAATCTTGATTCCAGCTTGTGATTCTTCCAGTCCAGCGTTTCTCATGATGTACTCTGCATAGAAGTTAAATAAGCAGGGTGACAATATACAGCCTTGAATGGGGTCTACTTGGGAGGGAAAGTGTGGCTATAATCTTTGCTACTGAAGAAGACAAGAGGATTCTTTATGACTTTGAGACTTTCTGCAGTACTACAGTGGAACAGCTACTGATGAATGTGGCTGACCTCATTTAACTCCTGAGATGAGGTAGTTTTGGAGCAGTGTTCACTGTTGCTGAATAGACTATCATCACGTGCATTATGCTTCTTTCTCTGGGAATATTTGAATCCTGTCTCAGTGCTCATAATGAATCAGAAATAACAGATTTTCATAGCAAAGTGACATTAGTCATGAATTCTTGTAAGGAAAGTCATTCTCTTTATCTTCTTTAGAGTGAGACTGTTGGGGTTGGGTGTAAAAGACAGGATCTTTAAAAATCTTCCTTTCTAATGAGGTATCACTTCACACCAGTCAGAATGGCCATTATCCAAAAAATCCACAAGCATAAATGCTGGAAAGGCTGTGGAGAAATAGGAAGACTATTGCACTGTTGGTGGGAATGTAAATTGACACAGAGACTACAGAAGTCAGTATGGAGATTGCTTTAAAACCTAGGAATAGGTGTACACATGTGCCCTCCCTCTTCAACTTCCCACCTATGGCTAATTCATGTTAATGTGTGGCCGAAATCAAGCCAATATTGTAAAGCAATCATCAATCAATTAAAAATAAATATTTTTTAAAGAAAATTAAAAAGAACTAGAAACAAAATTGCTATATGTCCAGTAATCTAACTACAGGGTATATACAGGGCATATACCCTGAAGAAACCAAAATTGAAAAAGATGCACATACCTCAATGTTCAATGAACCACTATTTACAATAGCCAGGCCATGCAAAAAACCTGAATGTCCATCGATAGATGAATGGATAAAGAAGCTGTGGTACATATACGCAATGGAATATTACTCAGCCATGAAAAGGAACACATTTGAGTCAGTTCTAATGAGGTGGATGAACCTAGAGTGTATTATACAGTGAAGTAAGTCAGAAAGAGAAAAACAAATATTGTATATTAATGCATATATGTGGACTCTAAAAAGATGGTACTGATGAACCTAGTTGCAGGGCAGCAGTGGAGGTGCAGACATAGAGAACAGACTTAAGGGCATGGGCAGGAGGAGGAGAAAGAGGGTGGGGCGAATAGAGAGAGTGTCATGGAAACACATACATCACCGTAAAGACAGTTGGCTGGTGGGAATTGGCTGTATGACTCAGAACTCAAGCAGGCTTTGTAACAAGCTAGAGGGGCGGGGTGGGGTGGGAGGTGAGAGGGCAGGTCAAGAGGGAGGGGACGTGTACAATTATGGCATTCCCATTAATGTACGGCAGAAACCAGCACACTATTGTAAAGCAATTATCCTTCAATTAAAAAGGCATACATTTCTTTAAAAAACCTGGGACTTCCAACTTTGCTTTCAAGATTGTTTTCACTATTTTTCTTTCTTGAGACTCCATGCAAATTTTAAAATGTACTTTTCATTTTCTGCAAAATATAATTGTGATTTTGAAAGTGTGACATTGAAGCTTAGATCACATTGTATAATATTGTTCTCTTCCAACTCAGGCACATGGGATATCTTTCATTTTTTTAGGTTGCCTTTAATTTCTTTCAGCTATTTCAGCAGTCCAAGGGACTCTCAAGGGTCTTTTCCAACACCACTGTTCAAAAGCATCCTTTGGTGCTTAGCTATCTTCATGGTCCCACTCTCACATCTGTACATGACTACTGGAAAAGCCATAGCTTTGACTATACGGTCCTTTGTCAGCAAAGTGATGTCTCTGCTTTTTAATATGTTGTCTAGGTTTGTCATAGCTTTTCTTCCAAGGAGCAAACATCTTTCAATTTCAAGGCTGCAGTCACCACCTGCAGTGATTTTGGAGCCCAAGAAAATAAAATGTCACTGTTTTCATTGTTTCCCCACCTATTTGCCATGAAGTGATGGGACTCGATGCCATAGTCTTTGTTTTTTGACTGTTGAGCTTTAAGCCAGCTTTTTCACTCTCCTTTTTACCTTCATCAAAATGGCAACCCACTCCAGTGTCCTTGCCTGGAGAATCCCAGGGATGGGGGAGCCTGGTGGGCTGCCGTCTATGGGGTCGCACAGAGTCGGACACGACTGAAGCGACTTAGCAGCAGCAAGAGGCTCTTTAATTCCTCCACAATTCCTGCCATGAGGTTGGTGTCAGCTGCATATTTGAGTTATCCCGGTTTCCCCAGCAATCTTGATTCTAGCTTATGATTCATCCAGTCTGGCATTTCCCATGATATATTCTGCATAGAAGTTAAATAAGCAGGGTGACAATACACAGCTTTGATGTACTCTTTTCCCAATTTGGAACCACTCTGTTGTTCCATGTCCTGTTCTAACTGTTGCTTCTTGACCTGGATACAGGTTTCTTTGGAGGCATCTCTTTAAGAATTCCCATCTCTCTAAGAATTTTCCACAGTTTGATATCATGTTTCATATTTTGAATCAATCTAAAACATGACAACAATATTTTGATTTGTTTCATCAATTACTGCGAGAAGTATGATAAATTTCAATCATGATTTTGTTGTTTACATTTCTAATTCTGTCAGTTTTTGATTCATATATTTGAAATCTTCATTAGTGGTGAAGTGAAGTGAAGTCGCTCAGTCATGTCAACTCTTTGCGACCCCATGGACTGTAGCCTACCAGGCTCCAGGGTCCATGGAATTTTCCAGGCAAGAATACTAGAGTGGGTTGCCATTTCCTTCTCCAAGGGATCTTCCCAACTCAGGAATCAAACCCAGGTCTCTTGCATTGTAGGCAGATGCTTTTACCATCTGAGCCACCAGGGAAGTCTCTTTAGTGGTATACAAATTTAAATTTTCTGATAATCCAAGTGGATTGAATATTTTTATGTTGAAATATCCCTTTATAAGCAAATTTTCCCCCTGAAATCTACTTTATCTAATAATTTTTGAACCTTAAGAGCCTCGTTTTCCTTAGCATATTCATAACACAACTTTCTCCAGGATTTTACTCTCATACTTCCTATAATTTTCTAATAATCACATATCACATTTGTAAATTGGCTTTTATTTCTTTCAGTGCAGGATTAAAATATCTTAACAGATACATTTACTTGACCTGCAATGAGGGAAGGGCCATATTATGACTTAGAGAGGGTTGTGCTGCTTCTGCAGACACAGAGCCCTGCACATCAGTCTTTGTCACAGCGACACGCCAGGATGAGCAGAGGAGAGTGGCGTGGCATGGGCCAGGAGGCCGCAGCTGGAGCCTGAGGAGACGTTTCCAAGAAGGGCCACTGGGTCCCTCCGAGCTGCTTCTCACCCGGTGGACCCCAGTGCTCCCAGAGGAATTTCAGGCTTCCTGCTCCTCCTGTTTTGGGCTGAGATGTATCAAAGAAAGGTTAGCCACAGGATTGCATCTTTCAGGGACTCAAGGAGTTGGGAGTCCCAGCGTACTCAGAGCTCAAGTAAATCCTAACTGGCCACTTGAGACCTCGAATCCCAGCTGTGCCAGGTGGAGATTGTCTTCGAGTAGAGTCATCCAAAGATGCAGGTGCCATGAATACTACCCAGCTGAGGGTAACAGGTAGAACTGAGCCAGTCTCATCTGCTTACACCAAGACCCAAGAGTTTCCTGCAGCAGACACATGGAGCACATGGCCTGCCTCTGACCGATACCCCAGGTGCTCTCTGCTGCCCCCTCCTCACTCTCACTTCCCTGCACAGGAAGCCAGAGGTAAACGAGGGAGCAGGATCCTCAACACCAAGTCATTGTCATCAGCACAGACCTGGATCAGGAGTCCTCCCCGGGAGCACAGGGTCATGGGTGAGCCATGCCCCTCCTGACATCACAGGAGCACTGAGATCATCACTCAGCAGGGCGTGGTCAGCATCACTGACAGGTTAGCCCTGGGAGCCTGGACTCTGAACGACACAATCCCCTACCTCTCACTGCACCGGGCAAGATCAGTCGGGGCCACAGGTCTGAACTTTAATGAGAGTGGGAATAATCAGGGGGTGTTATATAAATGTGGGTTTTAACTTTAAGAGAGTAGGAATAATCAGGGGGTCTTGAACAAACATGATCTTAAATTCAGTGCCTGAAACCTTGCGTTTCTGACCAGGTCTTAGATGCTGCTGCTGCTGTAGGGCCTCAGACACACATGATAACTAGATACACAAGGAAAGGACTCAGGACTCAGTCATTACAAACAGAGGCTTGTGACAACACTGGATTATTCCGCTCACCCCCTAAGGCATTTCTCAGGCTCAGTTCGCAGATTCAGTGAAGCCGGCACTGCAGCCACTCTGGGTCATCTCAACAGCCAAAGGAATGTGTGAGTATGTTTTTATAAAGCAAACTGAGAGACTGGCTTCCTGGATGAAAATGCAAATTGTCCCTCGTGTGCTCCCCCAGGCACCCTAATGGTCACTGTTTTGATGACCCAAGCCTCCTGAGGTGGACAAAAAGCCCTGGGAAACAGAACAGAAACAGGGAGCTGGGAACCCCAGGAGCAGAGGAGCAGACAGCCAGCCTGGGGTGGTGGGAAAAAGATAGTCACCCTGGTCACAGTGAATTTATTGTGTGTATGACCAGGGGTAAGCGGAGATGGACAGGAAAGCTTGGTCATGATGAATGTGACTGCTTGCACAGGCCAGGGGTGGGAGGCCAGTGTGGTTGGCCATGGAGCATAGGGCAGACCACCAACTCCACTCTTAGCAGCAGCGCCAAACACATATCACAGTGAACCCTGTCTGCCCCAGGCCAGACTGTCCCCTCTGCCCTTGTGTGAGGGTTGGAGTCAAGTCTGCCAGAAGAGGAAAGCTGGACAACCTACATGGCCACCCACACTTCTGTTGTTGGAAAGAATGAACTCTCTCAGACCTCCTTCTAAGAGAACTTCAGGCTGGGAAGGTCATCACTCCTTCAAGGAGCCCCTAACCAACCAGGCTCCAACTGCACACCCTGACTCCCAGGGAGCTCACTCCCACCAAAATCAGCCAGTTCCAGGATGGCAAAGATCTCACCTCTAGAGAATATGAAACTGCTCTAAAGCTGATTGACATCCCCTCTCACCAATACCCTCGACTTCTTAGGGGCCCCGTGGCTCTGTGTCCCCTGCCTTCCACACTGCTTCCTATTTGGCTAGATTTCCTCTGAGCATTTTCTCTGGCCACCGTACAGCTTGCCCCCATGTTCCATGTGAGTGTGGTGGTCAGCCCCGTCCAGTGCAGACAAGGGAGGTCTGGGCTGTGACAGGAACAGGAGCAGCACTCAGCAGGAGGACTCAAACACTGAAGCAGATGTGACCGTGTTGGTGGCGCCCATGGCTCCAAGAAATCACTTCAGGGGATGTGCCGAGGCGCCAGGGGCATGAGAGTAAGGACAGGGAGGATTTGCTCACATCCTGAATGTGTCCGAGCCTCTGTCCTGCTGTTTTCAGACCATGGAGCTGGGCTGTCCTCCCTCCATGAATTGTCCAACTTCTGGGCATTTTAAGAAAGAATGTTTTGATTCCCAAGGATGTGGAGAGCTCTGTTGATGTTTGCCATCACAGTCTTATCTCAGAGACAGAAACGCTGAGAGACATAGAGTCTGTCTCTCAGGGTCTGCAGGAGAGGCAGACGTAGCTCCACTTTAGCCTGGTGAGGGCTGGTCCCTGATCTGCTCCCGGACTGGCCTGGAGTTAGAACCATCACTGGGTCAGTTTTGATAGCATCAGGTGCTTAATGATTTCTAAAATTAAAAAAGAGTGAAATAGGGGTGGAAGGTGCAGGATTAGATATCTGAGCCAGTGCAGGAATGGCACAGCTCAGGACCATCCCCGTGAGAAGGGAACGCATGTCCTACAAAACAAGGACAAGGAGATGGGAGCCATCCTTACGCTGGAGACGCTCAGCTCAGCAGGACCCCTGGAGCCATTGAGAGGCTATGGTGAACAATGTCAGGTTCATGATCTCTGAAGAAGATTTAAGTTTGGGACCAGGGACCAGCCTTGATCACTCAGGAGCTTTGTGTAGCAGAGTTTTATTAAAGTAAGAAAGGGGCCAGAGAAAGTTTCTCACATAGATATCAGAAGGGGGGTGGAGAGTGCCCCCCTCACTAGTCTAAGAAAGGGAGTTATATACTTTTAAAATTAGTTATTACAATAAATCAAAAGAATGTGTTAAGCTTGTAAAGATCTTACTAGACACACTCCTATAATTTATATTTTAAGATAACAGGATTAGCCAGGTTTTCAGGAAGGAGAAACTGTCCTCAAGCAGGATACATTGCTGTTATATAATCTTACTAAGGAATATGGAAGAAAAAAAATAAGTTTGGCCTTCCCTCCTCCTTGAGAATTCCAGACCCCTGTCTCCTCTTTGAGAACCCCAGACCCTTCTCTCCTCCTCAGGGACTGTGGACTTCTTATCAACCTGCCTAAGAATTGACTCTCCCATTCCCCCCTTTTCTTTTAGGAGAATTATGTTGCCACAGGAAAGGGGCATCATTTTCATTCCATAACGACTTCCTGCTGTTGAGGGGCACAGTCCCTAAACTGTTGAGGCAACATAGTCTGCTCACCCTCATAGGAGGGTCTTTGACAGGGGCCCCAGGTAATAGCTGAGGGAGGCTGTAGTACTTGTAGGAGCCTGGACAGCCATCTGTAACTTAAAAGCTTTCGGACGGTTAGAAACAAACCCCATTTTACAGTCACAGATGTAAGGCAAAATAGTCATTAAGCCAAGTTAAAACATAAAATTTTAATTCTAAAATTAAAAGTCACATTATGTCCTTAGTTAAGTTATACCAGTCCATCTTAGGATTGTTAGATGTCATCAGATCAAGAAGAGGCATCACATACGATTGGTGGTGGTGGTGAAGGTATTCACAGAGTTGAAGAAAGTCCTTCCCTTGAAGTGGAGAAACGCACCATGGGAAGCTGTCAATTGGTGAGGAGGTTGAAAAGCTGAAAGCTGAGTCACATCGTTAATTCTAAGGCTTCGGTGTCTATAAAAACGTCTGTGCGTAAGAAGGGTCTTCCATAAATACATTCAAAGGGGAACAGTCCCTCCCTCTGGGGGACGGTTTGAGCCCTCATTATAGCTATGGGTAGAATTTTAAGCCAATCTTCCTGTGTCTATTGAGTTAATTTGTGCAGATGTCTCTTAATAATGTCATTAGTTTTTTCAACCTTTCCTGAGGATTGGGATCTCCAGTAATAATATAAGTAATATTCTATTCCTAAAGCTTTTGACACCTGCTGAGCTACAGCAGCTTTAAAGGTGGAGCCATTGTCACTCTGGAGGCTCTGCAGCAGCCCAAACTGGGAATGATTTCAGGGATTAAAATTTTTATAACTTCCTTAGCCTGTTCACTACAGCAAGGAAAGGCCTCAATCCATCCAGTAAAAGTGTCTACCCAGACCTGTAAACAGGAAAATCCATTTGTTTTTGGGCACATAAGTAAAAGGAACCACAGCCTCATTTATTACTCATAAATCTTATTAGGAGATAATAAGATTATTCATAAATCTTATATTCATAAAACTACTCTCCACTTATCATTTGATTTTTTTATACCCAAAATAGGAATGTTGCATGGACTGTTACAGGGAATTAATAGCCCCTGCTCCTTTAGATGCTCAATGATGGGTTTCAACACTTCCTTAACCTTTTAGTGGGTACTGCTTTTGATGTGAAAATAGGTGAGGGTCTTTGAGCTTGATAAGGACAGGAACAGCATTTTGTGCTCTACAGTTTTTCCATCAGCCCACATTTCAGGATTTACACTTTGTTCAATTATGGGAGAAAAGGAGCAGGCTCCATATTTATGAAAACAGAGGCCTGGAACTTGCTAATGTATCCCTCCCCAGAAAGGGTGAGGGAGACTCCAGCATGAATGGAAACTCAGGAGAAAATAGTACAGAGTCCAAGTTGTACCTTAAAGGATGACTGAAATAATAACATTTGGCTTGTCCAGATAGTCCCATTATGGTAGTGGATTGGAAGGAAAGCAGGCCAGGGGCTTCAGTGAGGACAGAGAAATTTGCCCCAGTGTCCAAAAGAAAATTAACTGATTGGCCCTCCACAGTTATTAACACCCAGGGTTCCTCAAGGGTTATTAGGTTGGCGGGTTGTGTGGGGACCCTCGGCACCTTCAGTCCTGATTGTCCTAAGAGTCTGACCCCTGGGGCCTATGCCTCAGAGGGCAGTTTCTCCTCCAGCGTGGTCCTTTGCAGACCAGACGTGGAGCCAGGGGCGGCTTAGATGCCTGAGCACAATCCCGCTTGAGATGCCCCTCCTCTCCACAGTGATAACGAGTCCTCCCCTTTTCACCTGGGTCCCTCGGGCATTTTTCTCTTCAGGTTGATTCACAGCAGTCCTCACAGCCATCACTAGAGCCTGGGTCTTTTCTTTGGTTCTTGTCTATTGTCGTTTTTCCTCGTTTCTCTACTGTAATATACTGTCTGAGCCAGCTGCAACAGTTTTTCTAAAGACTGATTTGGTCTGAACGCCTGTTTGTGTAGCTTATGGCAGATATCTGGAACCAGTTCAGTTCAGTTCAGTTGCTCAGTCGTGTCCGACTCTTTGTGACCCCATGAATCGCAGCACACCAGGCGTCCCTGTCCATCACCAACTCCCGGATTTCACTCAGACCCACGCCTATTGAGTCAGTGACGCCATCCAGCCATCTCATCCTCAGTCATCCCCTTCTCCTGCCCCCAATCCCTCCCAGCATCAGAGTCTTTTCCAATGAGTCAACTCTTCGCATGAGGTGGCCAAAGTACTGGAGCTTCAGCTTCAGCATCATTCCTTCCAAAGAAATCCCAGGGTTGATCTCCTTCAAAATGGACTGGTTGGATCTCCTTGCAGTCCAAGGGACTCTCAAGAGTCTTCTCCAACACCGCAGTTCAAAAGCATCACTTCTTCAGCGCTCAGACTTCTTTACAGTCCAACTCTCACATCCATACATGACCACAGGAAAAACCATAGCCTTGACTAGACGGACCTTAGTCAGCTAAGTAATGTGTCTGCTTTTGAATATGCGAAATTTATCTTTTAAGATCATTCCTCCTCTTCAGTTTCAGGATCAACGTCAGTAAACTTGCAGAGAGCCTCCCATAATTATCTAGGAATCTGCCAGGAATTTCCTTCTCATCCTGTTCTATGTCAGCCAACTTAGCATAAAGTTTTAGTGTATGTTCACTTGAGTCCCTCAAAAATATATCTGGCAAAGTGATTCTAATCCTTGTTAGCCATGTTATAGTCCCAGTCTGGCTCTGTCGTGGGAACTGCTTGGCTCCCAGTAGGGAGGAGGGCTGTTTCATGTTCCCTCTTTCCCCTTATCTCACATTCAAGCCATTCATCTCAAAAGCAGTAGCTTCCCTCAGAACGCGAGCTCTCAAGTCAGGAGTCAGCATCTGTCCAAAGACATGTATTATATATCTCTAAGTAAGCTCATAAAGTAAAGTTAGTCCCATAAAGACGTCTATGTACTTTTTGGATCCTCTAAATAGTCATGACCACAATTGGAACTGTGTGAATTTATACCTAGACTGAGGCAACCCCTCTTGGAAATGTGTCCTGATTCTCAGCCTGTCCAGTTGGGAACCCCAGATACAGGGGCAAAGTAAGAGGACCGGGGGGAACTGAAAGTTTCACATCCAAATATGCACCCTTAGGACCCAAGTCTGGAATATCTCGCAGAGAGATAAAGAGCCACACATATGGTACTTCTACCCATTTTCTCTTGTTTTCTACAGAACTGGTCTAGTTGTAAAACAGTATCCTAATTGAGAGACCCATTAACCGGCCAGTGTTCCCTGTCTTCCAAAGGATACCGTGCCCAATCAGTATCACAGAAGAAGATCAGCTGTGTCTTTTTAAATTGTAGGGGTCAAACTTGTTCCAGATTTTTTTTTAATACATTTTAAAGGAGTGGTTTTGGAGCTGCTCGCTCCCATCTGTAAGAGAGAAAACAAGCAGCATCCACAGCCATGGCTCCTTTACATCGGAGACATCCCTCCTGCTCTAAATGGGGGTGTAGACAGACTTTCCACTGAAGCTTTTTTCCCCTGGTCACACTTAGTCTGTCCCTTACCAACAGAGGTGCCTTGCTCACCCCTCCCGGTTCTTCCACTGAGGAGGGGTGGAGATGCCCCAGGGGTAGACCTGATGGCATCCCAGGTTGATTTCTAGTTCCTTACCACCAAGATCTTTGTTTGACTTGTCCTTTTCTCTGCTGTCACCCAGAATGTAACAGAGTGG
This sequence comes from Aepyceros melampus, assembly GCA_006408695.1. Classification (NCBI taxonomy): domain Eukaryota; kingdom Metazoa; phylum Chordata; class Mammalia; order Artiodactyla; family Bovidae; genus Aepyceros; species Aepyceros melampus. Next base: position 79,651 of record SJXQ01004260.1, on the reverse strand, counting down.
CCGTCCCGGAATGTTGCCCAAGCTAGGACTGCTATGGGAAGCATCAGTGTTCCGTGAGCCCATTCACATTCCTGAATACAGTCCGGACTGCAGTAGAAGCAGTGAGTCATGAAGGGGTGAGCACGATCAAGATGTCCCTTCTGAGTGTCGCCACGCCAGTATTCATGATAGTAAAGGAGGCCGTGGAGGGCCGGCCAGCGAGGAAAAAGTGAATTTTGTCCTCAAGCTGCTAGGACCAATCCTTCCAGTTCATGTCCACAGATTCCACAAAAAGAATATCTAAGGAGTTGAGACAACAGCCACCAGAGAGCCTCCCCTGGTCCACTAACAGCCCTAGCAAAGGAAGAAGCCCATTGCACTTCCAATCTGACCGGATCCTGCGATTCCTGATCTGTGTCCTCAAAAACCTCACGGTCACCAGCAGCACTTCTACCCACATAGGGTGGAGGCACAGCCATGACAAAGGCTCACTTTTAGGACTCTGGCCCCTGAGGCAGACAGCCAAGGGAGTGACCTCTAGCCTGAGAGATATTCCTGGAGCTAGAGTTCTGCCTAGTTCCCGAACTTGCTGCTGGAGCCAGAGTTCCCCCTCGCTCCGTATATGCTCCTAGTAAATTTCTAGCAAAGCTAGGCACTTCTATACAGGAGGTCTAAGTAAAAATAACAGCGTGGATCACAAGTCCCTTGAAAGTTTATGATCTGACAGATTGTGTTAGTAGATTTAATTCCCCCATGCAATTACAAAATGGTCAAAGAGACCAGGAAAAGGTGACTGAGAGGGGAAAGTTTGGTCCACATGCTTTGCCCATCTCTGGCCACTCCCCGCGCAGGGATGTTGGGTGTCTCTTGGCATTGGCAGGTCGATATAAACCCCCAACAAGTTTCCCCTTTCTGGGGCTTCCATCAGTCATTACACAGCACTGTGAAACCATAGAACAGGGCTCCTCACTTGCTTCACACAGGGCATGTCATTCGTTCACAAAAGCACATGGAAGAGTTAGCAAAGTAAAGCAGAAAACGTGCATACTGAGAAAGCAAAGAGTCCAGAGCTCTGAGAGTTCTTACGTTGTCCTGAAGATCCTGGACGAGCCCCCAAATGAGAGCTTACAGTGAACGATGTCGGATTCATGTCTCTAAAGAAGATTAGCTTCAGGACCAGGGACCAGGCTTTATCACTCAAGAGCTTTTGCATCAGTTCAGTTCAGTTCAGTCTCTCAGTCGTGTCCGACTCTTTGCGACCCCATGAATCACAGCACGCCAGGCCTCCCTGTCCATCACCAACTCCCAGAGTTCAATCAGACTCACATCCATTGAGTCCATGATGCCATGCAGCCATCTCATCCTTGGTCATCCCCTTCTCCTCCTGCCCCCAATCCCTCCCAGCATCAGGGTCTTTTTCAATGAGTCAACTCTTCACATGAGGTGGCCAAAGTACTGGAGCTTCAGTTTTAGTATCATTCCTTCCAAAGCAATCCCAGGGTTGATCTCCTTCAGAATGGACTGGTTGGATCTCCTTGCAGTCCAAGGGACTCTCAAGAGTCTTCTCCAACACCACAGTTCAAAAGCATCAATTCTTCAGCGCTCATCCTTCTTCACAATCCAACTCTCACATCCATACATGACCACAGGAAAAACCATAGCCTTGACTAGATGGACCTTAGTCGGCAAAGTAATGTCTCTGCTTTTGAATATACTATCTAGATTGGTCATAACTTTTCTTCCAAGGAGTAAGCGCCTTTTAATTTCATGGCTGCAGTCACCATCTGCAGTGATTTTGGAGCCCAAAAAAACAAAGTCTGACACTGTTTCTACTGTTTCCCCATCTATTTCCCATGAAGTGATGGGGCCAGATGCCATGATCTTCGTTTTCTGAATGTTGAGCTTTAAGCCAACTTTTCCACTCTCCTCTTTCACTTTCAACAAGAGGCTTTTTAGCTCCTCCTCACTTTCTGCCATAAGGGTGGTGTCATCTGCATATCTGAGATTATTGATATTTCTCCCAGCAATCTTGATTCCAGCTTGTGTTTCTTCCAGTCCAGCATTTCTCATGATGTACTCTGCATATAAGTTAAATAAACAGGGTGACAATATACAGCCTTGACGTACTCCTTTTCCTATTTGGAACCAGTCTGTTGTTCCATGTCCAGTTCTAACTGTTGCTTCCTGACTGCATACAGATTTCTCAAGAGGCAGGTCAGGTGGTCTGGTATTCCTAATCCTGTCAGAATTTTCCACAGTTTATTGTGATCCACACAGTCAAAGGCTTTGGCATAGTCAATAAAGCAGAAATAGATGTTTTTCTGGAACTCTCTTGCTTTTTCCATGATCCAGTGGATGTTGGCAATTTGATCTCTGGTTCCTCTGCCTTTTCTAAAATCAGCTTGAATATCAGGGAGTTCATGGTTCACGTATTGCTGAAGCCTGGCTTGGAGAATTTTGAGCATTCCTTTACTAGCATGTGAGATGAGTGCAATTGTGTGGTAGTTGGAGCATTCTTTGGCAGTGCCTTTCTTTGGAATTGGAATGAAAACTGACCTTTTCCAGTCCTGTGGCCACTGCTGAGTTTTCCAGATTTGCTGCCATATTGAGTGCAGCACTTTCACAGCATCATCTTTCAGGATTTGAAACAGCTCAACTGGAATTCCATCCCCTCCACTAGCTTTGTTCATAGTGATGCTTTCTAAGGCCCACTTGACTTCACATTCCAAGATGTCTGGCTCTAGATTAGTCATCACATCATCAAAGCAAAGGGCCAGAGAAAGGTTCTGACATAGACATCAGAAGGGGGATGGAGAGTGTCCCCCTCACTAGGCTAAGCAGGGGAGTTATGTACTTTTATACTGGCTTCACAATAAATCAAAAGAATGTCTCAAGGTTGTAAGGATCGTACTAGACCCACTCCCATGATTTGCATTTTCAAGATGACAGGATCAGCCAGAAGGTTTTCAGGAAGGAGAAACTGTCAAGTTTCTCAAGCAGCATACACTGTTGCTGTATAACCCTTACTAAGGAATGTAGGGGAAAAAAGTTTGTCCTTTCCTCCTCCTTGAGAATTCCAGACGTCTATTTCCTCTTTAAGAGCCCCAGACCCCTCTCTCCTCCTCAGGGACCACAGACTTCTTATTAACCTGCCTCAGAATTGACTTTCGCACCATCTCATACCAAACACTGGGCATCCTCCAGAGTGAGGCTCCAATCATACTTTGTTGTTGCTGTTCAGCCACTAGGTCATGTCCAGCTCCTTGCGACTCCAGGGACTGCAGCACGCCAGGCTTCCTTGTCCTCCACTATCTCCTGGGGTTTGCTCAAACTCATGTCCATTGAGTTGGTGATACCATCCAACCATCTCATCCTCTGTTGCCCCCTTCTCCTGCCTTCAACCTTTGCCAGCATCAGGGTCTTTTCCAATGACTTGGCTCTTTGCATCAGGTGGCCAAAGTATTGAAGCTTCAGCATCAGCCCTTCCAATGAATATTTAGGGTTGATTTCCTTTAGGATTGACCGGTTTGATCTCCTTGCAGCCCAAGGGACTCTCAAGAGTCTTCTCCAGCACCACAATTCAAAAGTATCAATTCTTTGGTGCCTGGCCTTTTTTATTGTCCAAGCATACTTAGGAATTGGTGAATTAGAGGAAATGTTTATGTTTCAGGTCAGTTGGAGCTCATCTAGAAGAAGGATGGGTATCTAGTTGTCCCTTTGTCAGGGGGCAGTGGGTCACTGAGGGGATCCTGTTCGCCAAAAGAATACAACCCTGTGGCCTTGACCTGCTCCTTCTCATTGCCTCCCACCTGCTTTCTGCTGTCTGCCATTTGTTGCCTAGCTGAGAGTCATGTCACCCTATGGGAACAGAACCCTCTCAGTGGTGCCTCTGCAGGAGTTTGTGCTGGATGGGTTTGGGGGTGGCCCACAGACCCAGGCCCTGCTCTTTGCTCTGTTCCTAGCCCTGTATGTGGTGGCCATCCTGGGGAACCTCACCATGATGGTGGTCATCACCCTGGATGCCCGTCTGCACTCCCCGATGTACTTCTTCCTCAAGAACCTCTCCTTCCTGGATTTGGGCTACTCATCTGTCATTTACCCCAAGGCCCTGTTTGACTTAATGTCGTTGACCAAGGTCATCACCTTTGCAGGCTGCGCCACCCAGTTCTTCTTCTCCACCATGATCACCACTGAGGGGTTCCTCCTGGCCGTGATGGCCTATGACCACTTCGGGCCATCTGCAGCCCCCTGCACTATCCCATCTTCATGTGCCCCTCGGTCTGTGCCCACCTGGTGCTGGGCTGCTACTGCGGGGGCTGCCTCAACTCCATCCTGCAGGCCAGCTTCACAGTCAGCCTCCCATTCTGAAGCTCCAACCACATCAACCACTTCTTCTGTGATGTGCTGCCTCTGCTCAAGCTTGCCTGTGCCGACACTACCATCAGTGAACTGGTCATGTTTGGCCTCTGTGGCCTCATAATTGTGGGCACCACACTTGTGGTCCTCGTCTCCTATGGCTACATCACAGTGACCATCCTGAGGATGCGCTCAGGAGGAGGGAGACACAAGCTCTTCTCCACCTGCGGCTCCCACATGACAGCCATGTCCCTCTTTTATGGGACCCTTTTTGTCATGTATGCCCAGCCAGGAGCTGTGGCATCCATGGAGCAGGGCAAGGTAGTCTCTGTCTTCTACACCCTGGTCATCCCGATGCTCAACCCCCTCATCTACAGCCTGAGAAACAAGGACGTGATGGATGCCCTGTGGAGACTGGGGCAGAAGCACACAGCCACGTGATGGAGGGTGACCAATGAGACTGGTTTTCCTGAGGGCAGGATAACAGAGCTTTGGAGGAGGCACTGGGTTTAGTTTGAGGAATTAATTCTTCATTCATTTAATTTATTCTTTCATCCTATATTTTATTTAATCCTTCTTGGAAGCATATCCTGGACAAAAAAATACTGCAAGTGTGAGATGCAAAATGAATAAGGCATTTACTTGCCAACAGAAAATTGATATCCTTAAAAGGTAAGACTTCCGTCTCAAAGTCTGGGTGAAAGAGTGGGCAGAGTGGTGAGCAGAGAGTCTCTGAAATAGCATGCTGCTGCTGCTAAGTCACGTCAGTCGTGTCCGACTCTGTGTGACCCCATAGACAGCAGCCTACCAGGCTCCAGTCCCTGGGATTCTCCAGGCAAGCATACCGGAGTGGGTTGCCATTTCCTTCTCCAGTGCAGGAAAGTGAAAAGTGAAAGTGATTCGCTCAGTCGTGTCCGACTCTTTGCGACCCCATGGACTGTAGCCCACCAGGCTCCTCCATCCATGGGATTTCACAGGCAAGAGTACTGGAGTGGGTTGCCATTGCCTTCTCCGCTGAAATAGCATATGTGTCCGAATTCAACATCCTTCACTGAAGACATGAAACGACACAAACTCCGATGCCTCCTCCTTCATTTCACTTCACTTCACTGAATCCATGTAAATATGTGCTCTGCATTCTCCCCTTGTCCACCTAGAAGGGCGGCATTGGTAGGCTCAGCCTTGCCCCTTCCTTAGTGATAACATGTGGGTCAATTACAGGAAGTTAGGAAGACCATGCTTCCCCTCAATCCTGAAGCAGGCTGTTCCTCCACCTCTCCCTTCTGTTCACTTATGCTACCACCCAACAAGACAGCAGGGAGCACCTGTGCTCCTGCTTTAGATACTCCTAGTGCTCCCTGTCTTGAGTTTCTCCCCTTAGGAGCCCCAGGGATGCCCAACATCTGTAGTTCTACTGATCCTTCACAACCAAGCCTGGCAGGTGACAGTGTCCTGGCTAGTTAAGACCACAGAAAATGGTGTTTTGTTAGCACAGGTATCTCTGAATAAGGAGGAAGGTCCTGGTATCTATTGCAGAGGCAGGAGTTAGAGAGGGAAGGTGCACTTTTTTGGCAGAGAGCATAGCTCTCTGCTCTCTGTTCCACTCTCCTCAGGATAGCCTGGACCCTCAGCCTTGACATGCCTATTCAGAACTCCATCTTCATTGCTCCCTGGACTCAACACACAGCCTGGACTCAGAGCCCAGTGGCCTCCTTGTCATATCTCCCTATAGGCACCCACTCCCATGGTCACTACCAGAAGGTGGTCTCCTGGACATGGTATGGTCTGCACCCTATACAGTCAGTGGGGATGTGCCCTGCTCTGATCACAGCTCTCCATCTCCCTGCTCTCCTGCTCAGAACTGTGGGCAAGGGGCTAGAACATCCAAGACATCAGACTGCAGATCACTATTACTGAATGGTAGATAATACAAAGTCTCTTCTGGATTCTTGATCCCACTGTCTCATCTTTGGGCTTCAAAATTAATTGTAATTCTTCCATAGATTACTGTATTCCTCTCTCATAATGCCTTCACTCTGAGGAGTGCCTACAATTTTCCATTCCCAAACTACATGCCTCCTTATCATCTCATGCTATTGAGCTATCCCGCATCAAAGGTCAGGGTCAGCAGCTGGGAAGAGTCACCCCACATCCGAGGTCAGGGGCGATGGCCGAGAGGAGCCATCCGGTGCCCCAGGCCAGGGGCATTGGCCGGGAGGAGCAACCCCACACCCAAGGAGCGATGGCTGCGCTGGCGCAGGAGGGCCTAGAGGAGCTATCCCACACTGAAGGTCAGGAAGGGCGGCAGTGAGGAGATACCCCTCATCCAAGGTAAGGAGCAGCAACTGTGCTTTGCTGGAGCAGTGGTGAAGAGATACCCCACACCGAAGTTAAGAGAAACCCAAGTAAGATGGTAGGTGTTGCAAGAGGGCCTCAGAGGGCAGAGACACTGAAACCATAATTACAGAAAACTAGTCAATCTAATCACACTAGGACCACACCCTTGTCTAACTCAATGAAACTAAGCCATGCCTGCAGGACAATCCAAGATGGGCGGGTCATGGTGGAGAAGTCTGACAGAATGTGGTCCAGTGGAGAAGGGAATGGCAAACCACTTCAGTATTCTTGCCTTGAGAACCTCATGAACAGTATGAAAAGACAAAATGATAGTATACTGAAAGAGGAACTCCCCAGGTCAGTAGGCACCCAATATGCTACTGGAGATCAGTGGAGAAATAACTCCAGAAAGAATGAAGGGATGGAGCCAAAGAAAAAACAATACCCAGCTGTGGATGTTACTGGTGATAGAAGCAAGGTCTGATGCTGTAAAGAGCAATATTGCATAGGAACCTAGAATGTCAGGTCCATGAATCAAGGCAAATTGGAAGTGGGCAAACAAGAGATGGCAAGGGTGAACATCGACATTCTAGAACTCAGCAAACAAAATGGACTGGAATGGGTGAATTTAACTCAGATGACCATTATATCTACTACTGCAGGCAAGAATCCCTTAGAAGAAATGGAGTAGCCATCATGGTCAACAAAAGAGTCTGAAATGCAGTACTTGGATGTAATCTCAAAAACGACAGAATGATCTCTGTTCGTCTCCAAGGCAAACCATTCAATATCATGGTAATCCAAGTCTATGCCCCAACCAGTAATGCTGAAGAAACTGAAGTTGAATGGTTCTATGAAGACCTACAAGATCTTTTAGAACTAACACCCAAAAAAAGATGTTCTTTTCATTATAGGGGACTGGAATGCAAAAGTAGGAAGTCAAGAGACACCTGGAGTAACAGGCAAATTAGGGCTTGGACTATGGAATGAAGCAGGGCAAAGACTAATAGAGTTTTGCCAAGAAAATGCACTGGTCATAGCAAACACCCTCTTCCAACAACACAAGAGAAGACTCTACACATGGACATCACCAGATGGTCAACACCGAAATCAGATTGATTATATTCTTTGCAGCCAAAGATGGAGAAGCTCTTTACAGTCAATAAAACCACGACCAGGAGCTGACTGTGGCTCAGATCATGAACTCCCTATTACCAAATTCAGACTCAAATTGAAGAAAGTAGGGAAAACCAATAGACCATTCAGGTATGACCTAAATAAAATCCCTGATGATTATACAGTGGAAGTGAGAAACAGATTTAAGGGACTAGATCTGATAGATAGAGTGCCTGATGAACTATGGAATGAGGTTCGTGACATTGTACAGGAGACAGGGATCAAGACCATCTCCATGGAAAAGAAATGCAAAAAAGCAAAATGGCTGTTTGGGGAGGCCTTACAAATAGCTGTGGAAAGAAGAAAGGCAAAAAGCCAAGGAGAAAAGGAAAGATATAAGCATCTGAATGCAGAGCTCCAAAGAATAGCAAGAAGAGATAAGAAAGCCTTCTTCAGTGATCAATGCAAAGAAATAGAGGAAAACAACAGAATGGGAAAGACTAGAGATCTCTTCAAGAAAATTAGAGATACCAAGAGAACATTTCATGCAAGGATGGGCTCGATAAAGGACAGAAATGGTCTGGACCTAACAGAAGCAGAAGATATTAAGAAGAGGTGGCAAGAATACACGGAAGAACTGTACAAAAAAGATCTTCATGACCCAGATAATCATGATGATGTGTTGACTAATCTAGAGCCAGACATCTTGGAATGTGAAGTCAAGTGGGCCTTAGAAANGATGAGATGGATGGATGGCATCACTGACTCGATGGACGTGAGTCTGAGTGAACTCTGGGAGTTGGTGATGGACAGGGAGGGCTGGTGTGCTGCGATTCATGGGGTCGCAAAGAGTCAGACACAACTGAGCAACGGAACTGAACTGAACTATCAAATTATCCAAACATTTTTTCACAGAATTAGAAGAAATAATTCTAAAGTTTATATAAAAGACACAAAATTGACAAAGAAATCCTGAGGAAAAAAGAATAAAGCTGGAGGCATTTCTCATCCAGACTTCAGACTATACTACAAGGTTTCAATAATCAAAATAGCATGATATTGCACAAAAACAGACGTACAGATCTACTTAGATAAATTATCTTTTTATATAAAAACATAATTCTCCATTCTTTCCTGCATAAACTACGTCATAATGTATTGTTTACAGATTCTAGGTTTTTCACAGCTCTTGATAACACTGTAAAGCAAACTAAGTACAGAATCCTTGTAGATTTTCACGATTCCTCCAAAACTTCTAGCCATATCTTGATATCATGTTTTAACACTTGGCTTTAAAGCATTGAACTGATTTTTCACAGAAACAACAATTTTCCACACTTATATTTTTCCTCAGGTAGTTTCATGCTACTATGCAAAGTTACACTCTTCCTACTCCCAAAACTTAATCCAAGGATTACTTTTACACTAACCCCAAGATGATATGCTCCATCTTTATCCTACCTTATATCTTGACACATTGTTTGCATGCTCTTCTCAATTCACAGAATGGTCAATCTAGAAGGGTTTTAAAGATAATTAAACACTTACATCCTCTAGATTAATATTGCTTAATGGAAATAAAGTTTACATATGTAAATTCTCTAGCTGTCATATTTGAAGGTGAAAAAGAAGTATGTGAAATTAATTTTTTAATATATCATTTAATCCAGTATGTTTAAAATAGCATTCAACCTGTAACAATATAAAAACAATTATCAAAAAATATTTTACATTTTTATACTAAATTCTGACACCCAGTGTTATTTCACATTCATAATATCTCAGTTCAGCCTACCCACAGACATTTCAAGCATTCATTCACTAATGAAAGTAGTGCGTACTATACTGGGCAGAGAAGCTTCAGTTAATTTGAGATGATGATCTCTGCTTTAGAAAGTTTAAATGACTTGCTCCACGTCATCTAACCATGATTAGTCTTAGCTTAGTAAGATTCCTCACTCCCTAGCCCCAACATCAAAGGTAAGGTATAGTGCCAATGCAAAGCACCAAACCTAACAGAACTTTCACAAAGCTAATGATTTACTTAATACTGCACTTCTATGATTATAAATCACAACATTATTGTAGAGAATGTGAAAAAAATCTAGAAATATGTGTTGAAGAAAACAAAAATCACTGCTGAGAATGACCACAAATAATGGGGAAAATAAACTATGAATATATGATACCTATGTTAAAAATAACTAAATATTCTAAATAACGTTTTGAGGTTTAGTCCCTTTTTTTTCTGTGACATTTGTTTCTGTGTTCTTGAACCCTTTTTTAATTAGAAATGATTTTTTCTCTCTATCTGCATTTAAAATGATGTGTAGTTTTTTAATTCTACTATCAAAACAGTAGCAGCTGTCCAAAATATCAGTTTATTAGCATGGGGGCAGAGAAGCACAGCCAGGTTCTGGCATTGTTGTATATTTAAATACTTCTAATGATCCAAAAGTAGGTCTGCCAGAGTCTTCCAGCTGTTAAGAAAGGTTGATGCCAGGCTTTTAAATTCATCTATCCCAGATCAATTTAATCTTAGAATAAAATAATTTTTCAATAAAATATCTTTGTGGACACACTCTGAAATGTGTCACTGAGGATAAGCATCAGATAGGTTAAAATTATTATGTCCCTCATATTTAGTTTTACATGACAACCCAACCAAGATCTAGATAAATAGAAAGTTAGAATGTTCTACATAATCGCTTGCTTCAACTCTCACATAAAGAGCCACTCTAGGCTCTTTAACACACAAATAAAGTTATGATCTAAAAGTAAAACAGAACTTCCCTGGTGGCTTAGTGGTAAAGAATTCCCCCGCCAATGCAGGAGACACAGGTTCAACCCCTGATCCGGGAAGATCCTACATGCTGCAGAACAGCTAAGCCCATGCACCACAACTATTGAGTCTGTGCTCTAGGGCCAGGGAATCACAACTACAGAGCCCACATGCCCTACAGCCCGTGCTCCATACAGGAGAAGCCACCAGAATGAGAAACCCACGTACCTCAACTAGAGAGGCACCTCATGGACCTCAACTAAAGAGGTAGCTCCCGCTTTGTGCAACTACAGAATAGCCCTCAATAGCAATGAAGACCCGGAACATCAAAAAATTATTAAAATTAGCTAAAAATAAATAAATAAAAACAAAAAGGAAAGAAGAGAATGAAGAGAATTTGGAAGTACATGGTATCCAGAAGAAAGCTTAGGACATCAAGTCACAGCAGAGAAATAAAAAGGAAATTGAAAAAGTGAATTAGAGGAGGTGAAGGGTTAACTGAGTTATTTCCAGCTAATATAACAGAAATTGGATTGCACCTAATTGTGACCAATGCAGACACCACCAAATGCTTATGTTAACTGGCCCCTTTTTGCTGCTAAGGAATAATGTGAAATACAGATAAGAGTTATCGGCCACCTTTGTAGGAAGAGACAGGATTCTGCTTCTAAAATGCATCCAACAATCAACAACAAACCACCCCCTTGAACCATGTGTAGAAAAAAAACACACATAGCCAAATTCTTTCACAGCCAACTTACTCACCACAATTTATCATATTTGGCTTCACATTTTTCAGTCTGTTCTGGAACACATTTGACCTGGCTTTGATTGTGCATTTAAAGGCAGGCGATCTGTTCTGACTAGGGCTCCCAGCTGGGCTGGAAGATTTCCTGGCATCAGGCCGTGCAAAACAGGCAGCATCTCTACATCTTTGCTTACAGACCTTCAGCAATTGTTTTATAATGTAAATGAGCAGGGTAACAGATAGGGAGGTTTCTCCTCTCTGTTTAGGGGCTTTTCAGTGTGAGGTGGTTGTGGATTAGAGCAGTTTCAAAGGGTAATTTCTGTTACCCACTGCACTTAAGCCTGGCACTCAAGGCTCTGTGAAATTCACCTGAAATATCCACCAATCTTACCTCTTCATAAATATTAATGTAAATCTCTTCCCGTCAATTGGTTTATGTAATACCACGCAATAAATGGTACTATTCTAACTTTTGCACCCTTGTTCCTGCATGAATTGCCCTTCAACCACCCACTCTCTTTAAACTCTATCGTCCTTCTAGATGCCTCCTGCATGAAGCTTCCCTGGGTTTCTTTACTTGTTTGCCCTTCCTATATTTCCCAAGGCACTGACTGAAAACAAGGAACAATACCTGGTGCTCTTATGAATCCCCAAATTGTATTATTAAATGTATTGATGGAACATCTACAATGAGCCACGCCCTGTGTCAGGTGCTAGAGATACAAGGATGGGCAAACCAGGAAAGGACTCACCCTCATAAGGCTTACAGACTAGCATGGGAGATACACATCAACCCAAGCCCTAGTTTTCTTCCCTCTGCTGTCTTATATTACACTTCACTTCAGTTCAGTCGCTCAGTCATTTTCAACTCTTTGCAGCCCCATGAACGCCAAGCCTCCCTGTCCATCACCAACTCCCAGAGTCCACCCAAACCCATATCCATTGAGTCTGTGATGCCATCCAACCATCTCATCCTCTGTCGTCCCCTTCTCCTCCTGCCCTCAATCTTTCCCAGCATCAGGGTCTTTTCAAATGAGTCAGCTCTCCACATCAGGTGGCCAAGTATTGGAGTTTCAGCTTCAACATCTGTCCCTCCAATGAACACCCAGGACTGATCTCCTTTAGGATGAACTCGTTAAATCTCCTTGCAGTCCAAGGGACTCTCAAGAGTCTTCAACACCACAGTTCAAAAGTATTAATTCTTTGGCACTCAGCTTTCTTTATAGTTCAACTCACATCCTTACATGACTACAGGAAAAGCCACAGTCTTGACTAGATGGAACTTTGTTGACAAAGTATGTCTCTGCTTTTTAATATGCTGTCTAGGTTGGTCATAGCTTTCCTTCCAAGGAGTAAGCATCTTTTAATTCCATGGCTGCAATCACCACCTGCAGTAATTTTGGAGCCCAGAGAAATAAAGTCAGCCACTGTTTCTACTGTTTCCCCATCTATTTGCCATGAAGTGATGGGACCAGATGCCATGATCTTCGTTTTCTGAATCTTGAGCTTTAAGCCAACTTTTTCACTCTCCTCTTTCACTTTCATCAAGAGGTTCTTTAGTTCTTCTTCACTTTCTGCCATAAGGGTGGTATCATCTGCATATCTGAGGTTACTGATATTCCTCCTGGCAATCTTGATTCCAGCTTGTGCTTCTTCCAGTCCAGCGTTTCTCATGATGTACTCTGCACAGAAGTTAAATAAACAGGGTGACAATATACAGTCTTGATGTACTCATTTTCCTATTTGGAACCAGTCTGTTGTTCCATGTCCAGTTCTAACTGTTGCTTCCTGACCTGTTTACAAGTTTCTCAAGAGGCAGGTCAAGTGGTCTGGTACTCCCATCTCTTTCAGAATTTTCCAGCTTCTTGTGATCCACACAGTCAGAGGCTTTGGTATAGTCAATAAAGCAGAAATAGATGTTTTTCTCTTGCTTTTTCGATGATCCATCGGATGTTGGCAATCTGATCTCTGGTTCCTCTGCCTTTTCTAAAACCAGCTTGAACATCTGGAAGTTCACAGTTCACATATTGCTGAAGCCTGGCTTGGAGAATTTTGAGCATTACTTTATAGTTTTATGTTTGTACATATGTTTATTTGCCCAACTAGATCAAACTTTTTATTAAAAAAGAAAAAGAAACTCCAATTGACCATTGTTGCCTTCCAGATACCATGACAAACCACTTATACATGTTATTTCTAACCTTCACAACAACCCTATGTTCTGGCATTATTCACCTGCTTTGCACATAAGGAATCCAAGGTCCAAGAGAATCAAAAAGTAGCCCATGGTATCAGCTCAGGAACATGCATTCCTTAGGATTTACTGATTGAGAGTGGTTGAAAAACCAGATGTAGTAATATTATGCAACTCATATGTATATCATCACACCAATGGAAATTTTAAAATACATAGTGGTTTTAAATATTTAAAAGTAACTACAAGAACAAACAATAAACAATTAAAACACATTCTTGATTTTTTCCCTCCAGTGTTTTTAGAAGCTTAACTTTGTCTTCTTCATTTTACTAAGTTTTCTGTTCCACAACACATAAATACACACTTTAATTCCCTCTCCATGCACTTTTCCAGAATGATTTGAAGAAGTCCACTGCTTGCATGCAGTAACTCAGGAACATACAGTGTATTTTGAGAGAGTCCTTGGGTCCAAGAGAACATGTTTAGTGGAGATGCTGAGACATGCCCTTCAAAATAGGCAAGCATGTCATCTGATAGTGCAAGGTAATATAAAAATATTCATTCTTTTAACTTTAGAGTTTAAGAACTACTTAAGAATTAGCAGACATCCCAGCTTAAAACCTAGTATCTGTCCTTCTCTTTATGCTGGAGTTTTATCTAGAATTAACTACCCATAATGTGAAAAAGAAGAATCTTGAGGACTGTTGGGTTTTAAGCACAATAAATTCAGAAGGAAAAAAAAAAATCAACTGTCCTTACAATATAAAGTTGAGATACACTATTTGTTTTTATTTGTTTTAGTTGTTTGCTTGTTTATGGTTTTCAGGCATGAGAAGTTATCAAAAACTAGCTGGATTCAGTAATAAATCCTACCTAGGCAGTACAGTAAGATGGAACTTCATAAGATTTAAAATTAAGGTAGGAAGTGTCAATACTCTGAGAGGCAAAAAGCAGAGTTTGAGGATAGAGAATAGAGTACCCTACTCTTTCCCTTTTTCTGTAAGTGGAAAAACAACAATTTAAATCAAAAATGAAAGTAAAATATTAATACTTCAGTAAAAAAAAATAAGTTAAAAATTACAAAGGCAGCTCACTGTAGGACAGAGATCATAAGAACAGAGAAGGTATACCACTTGCCAGGTGTTCAGTGGTAAAGAATCCACCTGTAAATGCAGGAGACATGGGTTTGATCCCTGAGTCCAAAAGATCCCCTTGAGGAGAAAATGGCAGCCTACTTCAGTATTCTTGCCTGGAAAATTCCATGGACAGAAGAGTCTGGCAGGCTACAACAAGTTGTTTCTTCTCTACTGCTTGGTTGTAGAGTGACCAGTTTCCCCTTTCATTCACTAATTTTCTCAACAATTCCATTTAGCTACAATCCTCCAAAACTTTTTTCTTAAGGCCTAGATCCCTGAGAACTTCCCAAAGAAAAGTCTAAGTTCTAGGTCAGATTATCTTCTCTTCTGGAGCTCTGACATTGCTTGCAAATATATTTAGAGCATTCATCTACCTAGACCTGCACTGTCCAATATGAAAACCATGGATTACCTTCAAAGTTAGCCCTTGAAATGGGAGGAGTCCAAATTAAGATGTGCTGTTAGTGTAAAATACACACTGAATTTCAAAGACCTTGCAGGAAAGAAGAATTAAAATATCTTATTAAGGACTTGTCTGGCAGTCCATTGGTTAAGACTGTGTTTCCATTGCAGTGGGACATGGGTTCGATCCCTGGTCAGGGAACTAAGATCCTGCATGTCTCATGGTATGGCAAAAACAATAAATAAATAAAGTTGTTTGAACCTTGAAACTTTGAACTTTAAAATAAGTAAATGAATAAAATTCTCATTAATAATGTTTCATATCATTAACTTTTCAAGTGATAGTATTTGTGATATATTGGGTCAAATAAAATATATTATGAAAATTAATTCTGCCTCTGTCCTTTTTCTTTAAAATTTTTTTATTTTAATTAATTTTTATTTTTTAGTTTGTTTTGCTTTACAATACTGTATTTGTTTTGCTATACATTGACATGAATCAGCCACAAGTGTACATCAACTCCCAATCCCCATCCTTCACATACATTTCTATTGGACAGCACTGGTCTAGATCTTTTTTTAAGACATATTAAATTAACATTTTGTTTGCATCATTTATTAAAGACATTGTATCCTTTCTCTTCATTTCCAGCATGAACTGAGCTCTCCATTTTTGTTCTCTTTATCTGGATGTGTCTAGTTCAGCCTTTACCCAACTCTCAGGGTCCTCAGGGACCCCTGACATAGCTCCCTCCAACTGGGTTCATGCTGCTGCCTGGGGCTCCCCAGTCCCAATGAACCAACAGAATCACTCATGTGTGAACTTTTAGAATATTCAGGGACACAGCCCAGGCACCTGAAGTTTTTAAAGCCTCTACAGATGATTCTGAGGTGCATCCAGTTACAAATTACTGCTTCAAGTCCAAGTTCCCCAAAAGTTGATGTTTGAGCAAAATATAACTGTTTCACAGTTGTTCAGTAGAAAAATAATAATAATAATCCGTTAGCTAGTTCTGTGTTACTCTTTCAAAAATAATGTAAGAAAGAACATGTTTACCCCTGGAAAAGCCCATGTCCATGCTGGCAAAACCATAAAGGCTGCAGCACAAACTAAGCCTGCTTCCTTATGTCTGCAAGCCAAAATTTACTGGACTCAAAAGTATCTTGTTATGTTAGTGTTTTAGAGGAAGGCACTAATTTAAACAACAAGATGGTACATAAATTTAAGACTATAAATTGCTGATAACACTGTAGGCAGTTGATTTTCTTTCACACTAAATATTGAATGTTTTTATTGTTTGTTTTCCTTTCAACTCATGTCTTTTCCCTCATTACATATCCCAGTGAGCTGCTCATTGATTTTTCACTAGCGACTACAGATGATGATTTGGAATGAGTCCTGTTACAGCTGGGAATCAGCCAAAGACTTGTTGATTTAAGATATCTGTTTGATTTCCTAAGCTAGACTTATCATAATTCATAGGTCATTTCTAGCAGTGCCTGCTGGTAGACTGCCTATCATGAGTTTGCAGGTTTGGGAAGACTGAAAAAGGAATTGCCTCCCAATGTCATAGCTAAAGAAACTCTTGGCATTTATTAATAAGAATCTCTCTTCTGAGTAGAAAAGATAAAGAGGGCCCCATGTGCAAATCCAAAATGAGAAAATAATGAATTTTTCACCCTAAAATTCTTGTTTCCCAATGATTGGCCAACCCCTAGCACAGTCTGGAACATAGTAGGTGCTTATGTAATATCTATCAAATTTTGAAATAGTTCATTATTAAGTTAACTATTCTGAGAAAATACTGGCTGATTGTATAATAGGCTTTGTACTTGACTATCAATAAGACCAAAAGAAAATTGCTTTAATGGAATTTTATAATCATTTATATACAATGACTATTTAGATGCCTCTTTTGTTGCAAAAGACAGCTTAGGTTAATCAAACATAGTATAAAAGAGAGTTAATCATTTGGATTTGACACTAATTAAATGGATAACTTTTAGGCAAATTAATTTCACTGAACTTCATGTTTCACAATGAACATACATTAATTTCATAGTCTATCCCCTCTCCAGTGGATCTTCCCAATCCAGGAATCAAACTGGGGTCTTCTGCATGGCAGGCAGATTCTTTACCAATAGAGCTCTCAGGGAAGCCCAGTTAGAAAAATACTAACGCATTTTAGAAGTAAAAGCTGTGCTTTATGTAAAGAGCTGAGCTACCTTATATATACCCTAAAAGAGCATATCAATATGGTAAGGTGCTAGAATTACAAAAAGCAGAGTTATTTGAAAAAAGAAATATCAACCAGAAATAAAACTGTAACATCAGACAAAAATTTTCCCTAAAAGATAGAAAAGAAAAAATGTAAAGAAAGAAATGTGATCAAGTGGGAAAGGCATTTCTAGAATTGTAAACGGTAACCCCAGTAAATATAAAGAAACCATATATGAAAATTATCTAACGAATAAAATGTGCCTGGAAGGAGATGAGATTCTTTGGAGCTTGTCTGCCTTCTGTGTGCCCTGTCAGATTTCATCTACTGTTCTGGGAGACCTAAACATGAAACTGAAAACACTTTGCAGATCAAACTGATAGAATGCTTAGAGATATGAGAACAGGCCACCCATTCAGAGGCCATCTCTGGGTCATGTGAGCCAGGAACTCTAAGGAGAGGAAAAGAACCCAGCGCTTCTTTGAGGTTCAGACACAAACAGA
Source organism: Aepyceros melampus (assembly GCA_006408695.1). Classification (NCBI taxonomy): domain Eukaryota; kingdom Metazoa; phylum Chordata; class Mammalia; order Artiodactyla; family Bovidae; genus Aepyceros; species Aepyceros melampus. The sequence goes on along the minus strand of SJXQ01004260.1, from coordinate 61,876 downwards.
AGAAATTGCACCTGAAAGAGCAGCAATAAGGCCCCTGAGACAGTCAGATCAGTGAAGGGGGCTGGCAAAGTAAGCCAGACTAAGCAGCCGGTCTGGGATTTGAAAGGAACAGAATAGCAAGGTTCAGCTGAGAAGACAATATGAGACAAGAAAAAGTGGAATTCGAGTTTTGTTTTGTTTTGTTTTAAAAGGCAAACAGAACACGTACATTTAGTTCACCTCCATTCCAAATCCCTGTTAAAATAACTGTAAGTGTAATTTTTGATAATTTTTTGAAAAGTTCAAGGGTTTAAAAAAAAAAAAAAACAGTAAAGTGAGGCTTAAAAACACAAATTGGGGAAAAGCAAAAGGACTTGTAATAAACGTTGCCGTAGACCTGAGAAAGTTGAACCCCAAGCCGATCATGTTAAAGCAGAAGGAAAAAGTGATTCACTGTTCTCCAAAAAGTCTCAGGAGTTGATGGCTCTGGGAAATATCACCAACACAATGGATATGAGTTTGAGCAAGCTCTGGCAACTGCTGATGGAGAGGAAAGCCTGGTGTGCTGCAGTCCATGAGGTCATAAAGAGTCAGACATGACTAAGCGACTGAACTGAACTGACTGGGAAATGTAATCAAAAACAGGAAGATCAGTTGAAAATGTATTTTAAAAACAAATACTCCTCAAATCCTCTCCCCAACTCTATGTTGATGGGTAAATTTTCCTTCTACACCTCACACACTACTAAAGTAATGCTCAAAATTCTCCAAGCCAAGCTTCAGCAATATGTGACCCATGAAATTCCAGATGTTCAAGCTGGTTTTAGAAAAGGCAGAGGAACCAGAGATCAAATTGCCAACATCTGCTGGATCATCAAAAAAGCAAGAGAATTCCAGAAAAACATCTATTTCTGCTTTATTGACTATATCAAAGCCTTTGACTGTGTGGATCACAAGAAACTGTGGAAAATTCTTCAAGAGATGGGAATACTAACTATCTGACCTTTCTCTTGAGAAATCTGTATGCAGGTCAGGAAGCAACGGTTAGAACTGGACATGGAACAACAGACTGGTTCCAAATAGGAAAAGGAGTATGTCAAGGCTGTATATTGTCACCCTGCTTATTTAACTTCTATTCAGAGTACATCATGAGAAATGCTGGGCTAGAAGAAGTACAAGCTGGAATCAAGATTGTCGGGAGAAATATCAATTACCTCAGATATGCAGATGACACCACCCTTACAGCAGAAAGTGAAGAAGCATTAAAGAGCCTCTTGATGAAAGTGAAAGAGGAGAGTGAAAAAGTTGGCTTAAAGCTCAACATTCAGAAGACTAAGATCACGGCATCTGGTCCCATCACTTCATGGCAAATAGATGGGGAAACAGTAGAAACAGTGGCTGACTTTATTTTTCTGGGCTTCAAAATCGCTGCAGATGGTGACTGCATCCATGAAATTAAAAGACACTTACTCCTTGGAAGGGAAGTTATGACCAACCTAGACAGCATATTAAAAAGCAGAGCCATTACTTTGCCAACAAAGGTCTGTCTAGTCAAGGCTATGGTTTTTCCAGTAGTGATATATGGATGTGAGAGTTGGACTATAAAGAAAGCTGAGCGCTGAAGAATTGATGTCTTTGAACTGTGGTGTTGGAGAAGACTCTTGAGAGTCCCTTGGACTGCGAAGAGATCCATCCAGTCCATCTTAAAGGAGATCAGGCCTGGGTGTTCACTGGAGGGACAGATGTTGAAGCTGAAACTCCAATACTTTGGCCACCTCATGGGGAGAGCTGACTCATGGGAAAAAACCCTGATGCTGGGAAAGATTGAGGGCAGGAGGAGAAGGGTCGACAGAGGATGAGATGGTTGGATGGCATCACCAATATGATGGACATGGGTTTGGGTAGACTCCAGGAGTTCATGATGGACAGGGAAGCCTGGTGTACTGTGGTTCATGGGGTCGCAAGGAGTCAGACACAACTGAATGACTGAACTGAACTGAACATCCTTGAAAACTTAAAAGAGAGAGTCTCTGGACCAGAGAATATCAGACACCCTGGAAGCTGGGAGTTCTACGACCAGCACAGAGAAATTAATGAAAATTCTCATATTAAACACTGATACCACTACCTGCATGCTCTGATCACCCGTCAGCTACTGGAACAGTAGAAGCAAGGGCTGTGGCCTCCATGAAGAAGACTGGAAGATTCTTCTCTGGGTATCCTGACTGGGCCAACAGTAAAGTGTTTAAGATTTTTACTTTTGGGTTCTCCAAGGAAATGGTCACGGCAAATTCATTTTCAGTGAAGCTGAGAGTTAACACACCTTGTATAATCAATGGCGTCAGTCAGCTTTCCAGGGACTCATTCCTCAGCATGAGCAGGCAGGCAAGGGCCACTCTGCCACTGGGGAAGCTCTTCCATGAAAGACTGAGATGAAAACAATTTTGGGAAAACCAGAGATGCTTCAGGCAGAAGAAAATTTCAAAAATAAAATCATATTCTCAGAAAAATAAGGGAAGTTATTTCATCCAGAACAGGATGAGAGCTCATATGGCAGTATACCATAAACTAAAAATTCAGGAGACGGTTTAGAAGACAAAATTAAGAAAATTTTTCAAAGACTAAAGGAAAAAAGACAAGGACATTGAATATAGAATTGATAAGATGAGAAATAAGAGCCTAAGAGGACCAACATCTGAATAATAAGACTTTCAGAGAGATAAATAAATAAATAAAACAGAAAAAAAGGGAAAAAATTATAAAATAGGTAATTCAAGAAAAATTTCTAGCCCTGAAGGATGTGCTTCCCACGATAGGGAGAACCTATTGTGTGCTCAGCATAGTGAGCAGATGTAAATTCACATTCAGGGCACACCATCATGACATGTTGGAGACAAAGAGAGAAGTTTTAAGCCTCCAAGGGATGCAAAAAGAAGTCACAAATAAAAAATTAAAACTCCAAATGACTTGAGGATTCTCAAGTACAACATAGAGAGCTAGAAGACAACAGGCCAAAGCCTCAAAAATGCTGAGGGGACTCACTTCACCTTAGATTTCTACACTCTGAAAAACAATCAGTGCATCATGATGAGTAAAAAGAGTTTCAGATATTTCTGTTCAGTTCAGCTCAGTCGCTCAGTCATGTCCGACTCTGCAACCTCATGGACTGCAGCACTCCAGGCTTCCCTGTACATCACCAAATCCCAGAGCTTGTTCAAACTCATGTCCATCAAGTCGGTAATGCCATCCAACCATCTCATCCTGTCATCCCCTTCTCCTCCTGCCTTCAAACTTTCCTAGCATCAGAGTCTTTTCCAATGAGTCAGTTCTTTGCATCAGGTGGCCAAAGTATTGGAGCTTCAGCTTCAGAAGCAGTTCTTTCAATGAATATTCAGGACTAATTTCCTTTAGGATTGACTGGTTTAATCTCCTTGCAGTGCAAGGGACTCTAGAGAGTCTTCTCCAACACCGCAATTCAAAAGCATCAGGGATTGAGAGTTCATGTACACTCGTGGCTGATTCATGTCGATGTGTAGCAAAACGAATACAGTATTGTAAAGCAAAACAAACTAAAAAATAAAAATTAATTAAAGAAAAAAAAAGCATCAGTTCTTTGGTGCTCAGCTTTCTTTATGGTCCAACTCTCACATCCATACATGACTACTGGAAAAATCATAGCTTTGACTAGATGGACCTTTCTTGACAAAATAATGTCTCTGCTTTTTAATATGCTGTCTAGGTTTCAGATATTTAACACACTAATATTTTACCTTCCATACACATTTTCTCAGGAAGTTACTGGAAGACAAGTTCTACTACTGAAGGAGAGTAAACCAAGAAAGAGAAAGGCATGGCATACAGGAAACAAGAAGGAAACAGAAGCAGTATCATAAGAAAGAATTGAAGCGTTCCCAGTCCAGTAGGAAGGGAGAATCCAGGGTATCCTCTGTGCCATAGGAAAAGAGGAAAGAGCCTATGGAAGAGGTCACAAGATGCCCATAGAGGCATTCCCAAGAAAATGTAAGTGAATTCCTATAATTATCTTTGTACAGAGAAAAGTTAAGCTATTGCAGGAAAATTTGTGATTGGACTGCCATTAAATACATGGACATTTAAACAAAAATCTGACACTATTATTATTTTTAGGAAAAACAACATGCTTTTCCTAAAGAAAGAAAAGGTAACCATGGTCTTCCTCATAGCTTACCCACAAAAATCAACTGTAATAGTTATAATAGTGTAAAAATGGACTACATACTCAATGCTTTTATATAATTATAATAAAGGGAGAAAGGGATGCAAAATAGCAAAAGAAACCTATATAGCTTTATCTTCCACTTTTGGAAGTCAATAGAAAATGGCTACCATAGGAAAGGCCACAGGACTAGAAAAGGTCAGTTTTCATTCCAATCCCAAAGAAAGGCAATGCCAAAGAATGCTCAAACTACTGCACAATTGCACTCATCTCACAGGATAGTAAAGTAATGTTAAAAATTCTCCAAGCCAGGCTTCAGCAATATGTGAACCATGAACTTCAGATGTTCAAGCTGGTTTTAGAAAAGGCAGAGGAACCAGAGATCAAATTGCCAACATCCACTGAATCATCAAAAAAGCTAGAGAGTTCCAGAAAAACATTTATTTCTGCTTTATAACTATGCCAAAGCCTTTGACTGTGTGGATCACAATAAACTGTGGAAAATTCTGAAAAAAATGTGAATATCAGATTTACTGACCTGCCTCTTGAGAAACCTGTATGCCAGGTCAGGAAGCAACAGTTAGAACTGGACATGGAACAACAGACTGGTTCCAAATAGGAAAAGAAGTATGTTAAGGTCACAGGATGTAACTGGTTAGAGTTTGGATTTGAATACAGGACTATCTGACGTCAAAGACCTGGTACTTTTCACTACCATTTCTAATCTGAATGCTGCTGGTGTACCATCAAAGATTAACTCCTTAGATCAAAATCTCCTCTCTCTTTCAGATCTCCATCTATTGCTTAGGAAGGAATAGAACTTTGATTATACAGCACAGCTGAGGGAAAATGTTTGATCAAAACAGTGAAATAAGGGACTTTTCTGTGGTCCAGGGGTTAATTCTCCAAGCTTCCAATGTAGAGGGCAAAGGTTCAATCCCTTGTCTGATCTCATGTGTCACATGGCATGTACAAAAAATAAACATTACAATATTAAAATAGTTTTTAAAAATACCAAAAAAAAAAAAAAAGAGAAAGAAATGAAATAAGCAAAGCCCCAGAAAATTTGGCTCTACACAGAGAACCTAGCCCATGGGACTTCTCAAGTACCAGGTCAACTCACCCAAATGACAGGAGAGTGGGGGAGATGAAAAAGCATGAGGAGAAAATAACAGTTTATAACTATGAAGATGAAGTACATACGCAAAAGCCAAGGCCAAACACTTCCCAGGCTAAATATTTAAATTTGGAGTGCTATCAGAAGCCTTAATAGTTTATTTTTGGTGTACCAAACATTGAAAGTTAGTTTGTTCTCAATGTTCCAGTGACTGTTCTCATGCATAACCCTTACATTGTTCTCATCCATATCCCATATTCCATATCTCTGGAAGACAGATCTCTAAGACAGGTCCACCGTATAATCTTCCCCTTGAATACATGGAACTTCAGAACATGACTGGATTTCATTCCTGTGATGAAATTACATTCTCAGGCAAAAATGACACTAACAATACACCACAAGGTTTGGGAAATACCTAACAAATGATGCCCACAGAAATCTACGGGAGGAACTCAGAAACTGAGAGAGAACTTTCAGTTGGATGAAGCAGTGAACGTTTCACTTGCATCAAATGCTGAAAATGAATTTGAAATAAACAGGGAGGCAGGATTTTGGAGGAGGTAAAGGAGTCAGTTAATGAGCAGGAGGATGCCATTGTATGTTGGAGGGGCAGTGATTTGTTTTGGCTGGTGATGAGAATCTGGGCTGAAAAGTTATAAAATATAAGGCTGAGGAAAATCAGTGGCTGAATGATAGAGAACGTTCAGTGCTAAGCTATGGTGTTCAGGCTTTACTTTCTAATAGGAAGGAAAGGTTTGGGTTTTGTTTGTTGTCTTAGTCAAGAAATGTGATTAAAACTCCATTCCTCATCTCTTCCCCCAGGTTTGATCCAGAGATTCAAAATGCAATCCCAATATACATCCCAGAAAGCTTTTATGGGTAGATACTGACATGCTGATTCTAAAATGTATGAAGGCAAGGAAAGTAGAATAGACAAGTCTGAAATTCCAAGAAAGAAATGAACAAAGTCTTTGAACCTGATAGAACAGGGCCCTGTGGGACTCCTGGGCATAAAGCCTTTCTGTGTCCCCCAACTCTTTGATTATAGAAATAGGCCTCATTCAGCTTCCATGACCTTCCAACTCAGGATTTAAGTTCCAACTCAGGGATTTAAGCAGATTTAAGGTGAAGTCGCTCAGTCGTGTCTGACTCTTTGCGACCCCATGGACTGTAGTTCACCAGGCTCCTCAGTCCATGGAATTTTCCAGGCAAGAGTACTGGAGTGGGTTGCCATTTCCTTCTCCAGAGGATCTTCCCAACACAGGGATAGAACCTGGGTCTCCCACACTGCAGGCAGATGCTTTAACTTCTGAGCCACAATTGCTAATTAGGGAAGGAAGAGGATGAAAGACTAGGAAGAAACAAATAGTCAAGAGAAACAGTAGTACACCCTTTAGGCAAGGTCCTGGTTGCCCATCAACAGATGTACACAATACCTTTGAGTTATTTTGCAGAATACTGAAACAAATCACCTTCAGATGGGAGAAGTTAACAATTAATGAGAGTATGCTGCCCACAGACAAGTAGACACCAGACCAGCTGGAACCTAAAGGTTGATGATGCTGACTCCTACTTATCTTACTACCAACTCATCAGAATAATGTTCACAAGCTTATCATGGCCTCTTTGAACCATTACATAAAGCTTCTCACTATCCTCTCCAAGTGGGAACACATAGTTTTTTGATGCAGGAGCTCAATGTGGCCCCCTTTTCTGGCAGAGTAACAAAGCTATCCTTTTCTACTTCACCCAAAACTGTCTCTGAGATGGGATCCAGCACCATTGTACAGAGAAGCTTTGGGCATTATGCAATGATCCCATTCAGTACCTGTGTGCAGGAAGACATGGTTACTATGTGTTTCCCTCTGGGTCTCTCTAAGTGTATTTTTGATTATGCTAGTCCCAAGAGAGGTACTCAAAAAGTTCTAAGAAAAAATTTAAGGGCTTTGAGTAAATCAATCCATTTAACTTTGGTTCACATAGTGTTTCCTAAACATGGTTGAACTGAGACTTTTTTCTTCATGTAAATATCCAATATTAACTTTCTTCAGAGATGGTTTAGTAAAACTACACTGAGAAACAGAGATGTTGGAATACACTTTAACACTTTGGATAATACTTAAAAGATTAATTTTATATTCAGAAAAAAGTGGATAAATCCTGAGAAATTTGACAGATTTGGGTGAATTTTTTTTACTGCCAATTTGGAGACTGTGTGATATTCATGAATATTTCTTCATACATATAACCCTTATGAAGCCAGAGTCCACATGGTCCAGTTCCAAAGAGGGGTCACAATTTAAAGAACCAAATCCATCCAACTAAAACTAATTTCAAAATAATTAAAGCTCTTAATTTTAATTACTATGAAGGGATGGTACAGTCCCTGCAATATTTTTTAGAATCCTTTTTTTTCCCTTTTCATTGCATTCGTATACTAAAACTACACCTACTTCTCTCTTCTCAACCACATCTGAAAGGATGCTCCAACCCTTGCTACCCCAAATGTCCTCTGGTTCTTCTTCACTCCTCATTTATTCTAGAATCGCCACTGCTGAGGTTCAAGAAGAAGTAGGACTTTCCTCATGAAACAGGAAGGAAGTGGGCAAGGCACAACCTTTAAAAGAATGATACAGCCATAGGACATGACAAAGACTTGTTAAAATCAACTGGGTCCAAGATGGCAGAAGATTCCACTTCCACTAGACCTTGAGCTTCATTATATACTCATTATAATATATTAGCTAAATGACACACCCACCAGGGTCATGACAGTTCTAAGGCTAGCCATAAAAGACCAGAAAGAGGATGGTGGCTCAATTTCTGGAAATCCTGCCCCTTCCCCAAAATAATTGGAATAATCCTCCCACTCATCACCCTATGAAATTACCCGCACATAAAAACCACATCATATTTCGGAGCTCTCTTTCCTTCTGAGGCCTACCCTGGTACCTCAGTTGGTAAAGAATCCACCTGCAGTGCAGAAGATCCCAGTTCAATTCCTGGGTCAGGAAGATCTACTGGAGAAGGGATAGGTTACTCACTCCAGTATTCTTGGGCTTCCCAGGAGGCTCTGCTGGTAAAGAATCTACCTGCAATGCGGGAGACCTAGGTTCAGTCCATGAGTTGGGAAGATCCCCTGGAGAAGGGAAAGGCTATCCACTCCAATATTCTGGCCTGGAGAATTCCATGGACTGTATAGTCCACTGGGTCGCAAAGTGTCAGACACAACTGAGTGACTTTCCCTTCACTTGTCTCCTGAGATGACCCAGATTTTGTCTTTGGAGTGTGTTTCTCTCTAACTAAATCCACTTCTTACCTATCACTTCATCTCTGATTTTGCAACAAAGCAAGAACCTCAAATTTACCATACATTAAGAGAGAAAAAGAGAAGAAAACAATCAAGAGACCCAGGCAGAATACTCTTTAGGTAGAGAAAGGAAAAGCCAGGAAAACTCAGCAATGATATTTGTGCTGTTTTATACTACATGGGGTTGGGATGGGGGTAAGAGGGGTGGAGGGCAGTCATGATCCTTCTGGAGGAAGGCATTTCCGCTACAAATGACCAGGCAACTGACATTAAGAGAGCTGAGAGCTTCGGTGCTTACTGACCAGCTGTGACCATTTTCGGCTAGCCAAATAAAAACAGGAGAGATGATGTCAGCCGAGGTTCAGTCAAGAGACTCTGAGAAGCTAAATGAAAGCGCGAAGAGGAACTCAGGAGGGTGGTGCAGCATCTGTGTGACTACCTACCCGGTGGATCTACCCAAAGCATCTAGTGATGGGCTTGGAGCAGCCGGCTGGCAAGCACAGCCCTTAGAAAGATGAGACAGCAAGGACAGGCTGGCACTGCTGGTCCAGTCTGCATCTGTTCATTAAAAGTTGAGGAGCTTTAGAGAGGAATGACTGGCCCATACCTAGAGGCAGCCTCCTAGATCTCACGCAGATCAGATCTTTTTGGCCAACTCCAACAAAACTAAACAGGTAAAAGGACACTGGGAAATGTCATCCTCAGCTCAATGGCATTACACAGAGCAAATGTCTACAGGGGTTACTAGTGAAATGCAGAACAGCTTACTTCCTTTCAGTTTGAAAACAGCATTCACAGGATTCAGATTTAACAAGCCCACTCAGTGTCAGGCAAGGTGCCAAATATTTTCACACACACACACACACACACACACACACATAAACACAACTTCTCTAGTAGCAACACACCGTATGCTACTTTTTCTCATTTCTGGTGGTCACTGTGAGAGGAAAATCATGAAGAGTTTGCACAGACCTGGAACTTTATTGATAAGATGTAAACAGCAACACAGTTGGAGACACACAGGCGAGAAAGCTCTGGAGTTTCTGGGTCCAAATCCTGGGTTCTGTTACATGAGGGCTAACTCATCTTGGGCAAAATACTTGATTTCTGTATTCCTTTGCCATTACAAATTTCAGATAATACCCACCTTGCAGGATCGTTGTAATGATTATATGTGATAATATATGTACAGCACCTGGTGTTAAAAAAAAAAGCTAAATTTAGGAATGACTGAAAAATAAGTATTAGATTCCTGCCTGTGCCTATAAATATATATATATATATATATATTTTAAATATTCTATCGCTGAAACAGAATGGTTTTAAATTTTAGCTACATATTTTAACTCATTCTCTTTTTCATTATAAATCAAAATGTTTCTATCTGTCATTATTTAATAGCATAGAGATAATATGTTACAAAAATCACACAGTCTCAAAATCCAGGATATTCAATTTTTAAAATTATAATTTTCAGGAGAATATATAAGTATTAATAAGAAGTGACATAAATAATGCCAAATTACTGAATAAACAATTTAAAATAAGTGAAAGGCAGCATAATTGCATTTTAATAACTGAAAAATGATGATAGTATTATCTATTTCCATGTATACTGTTAAATCAATGTGTCTCTACAAAGTTCCTGTTAACTACAGCTTCATCATTTGAATCTTTGCCTAAATGATGTCAACACATTAGCTCTTTCTCTTCATTATTTCCTGATAATCAATAGTAATCTCCTATACTTGGTTTTTCCTTTACAGTTATTTGTCCTAAATGGAACAATTATTCATTTTGCTAGAAGAAGAAGACCCCTTGGCTTTAGACCATGACTTTCAGATCACTTTTCACGGACTCATAGTTGTTCAATGCTTTGCACTCCCTCCTCATACGTTCTTTTCTGGGATCTTGGCTAAAGCATAATATGCCTCTCTGGATAAGTTGCCAGGTGCTTGAAACAAAACACCTTGGGCAGAAAATATAGTTTGGTTAGCATAAATTGGATGAATTTTAACTCATACTAAATATTGACTGTTATCCTTTAAGCATACTGATCAATATTATTAGTACTGGCATATGCTTATTACCTAGTATTGAGTGCAAATTGTCTTCCTTTTTATAAATGAAGACATAGCATTATTGACTGACTCCATAAAGCTCATTTTAAAGGTTTATTTTTATCCATTGACATTAGTCAGCAAAGTGAGAATCAAATTTTAACTATTCAGTTATTCATTTCAAGGAAGGACAAGCGGGCACCTACCCACTGGTTACACTGCACTTATACTCTAATTTGTATGCCTCTTAATCAAGGGGTCTTTTGATCCAGAAGGCAATGAGTGATTCCCTGGCAATGATAAAATTTAAGAATGCAGGTCCTTAGTCAGTATGTTTCAGGATGTGCTAAAACATTCGGCATTTATTCAGCATATATTCAGCCAATAGACAAAAGCTATCCTTAGAAGACCCGTGACAATTTGCCTGAAGCTCACTTTCTGAGGCAATGCCACATTTGACCAGTAGATAGCACTCAAGATGTTCCAATAAATAGAAGGTTTCTCCGTGCAATTATTACTCTGCCAGGAAAGTCAGACAAGTTCATTTTAGATAGGCAGAGGAGGAAAAGAGATGCCCCAAACGCCTAGAAATGGGGAGTTTTGTACCAAACCCCAGGAGTCACTTAACATAAATCCATACCGATTAGGGTAGGAAAACTATCCCACTCGTTTCCTAACACAATTTCTGTTGGAAGACAAGGAAAGCACCACTCATTTGACACACTGAAATAAAACATGAAAGCAGCACTTGGATGGTAATGTTGACGTCCAGAGAGATCACAGGTAGAACACGTTGGTTGCACTGCACAGAAAAACTCAAAAAGCAACACTTTCTTGTGCCTCATTCGTCCTGCTAATAGTTCAAAAGCCACCTGTATTTCAGAATGCAACGTTTACAAAAATAAGAACCTGGCTATAAACAAAAAAAAAATGAATTGCAATTGCTTGAAGCCAATGGACAGTGCCTTGGCATGGTTAGACCTACTAGGAAGGATAACTGGCATTATGCTTTTATAAGCGATGGCTTCCATCATGCAAAAGAATCAACTCATGTTACTTTAGAAGCAGGAAGTGGTAAATGGGGATGCTCCTGGGGTTTTTTATTTTTGTTTATTTGGCTGTGGCAAGCAGCATCTTCAATCTTTTTGAGGCACGTAGTATCCTTAGTTGCAACATGTGGGATCTAGTTCCCTGACCTGGATTGAACCCAAGCCCCCTGCATTGGGAGTGCAGAGTCTTAGCCACTGGACCACCAGGGAAATCCCTGGTCCTGTGATTCTGAATCATTTTCCACATGTTTCAAGCTCAGTTTATCTGATACAGGGTCTCTGTTAAATGAGGTGAGGGTCATCAAGGTGCTGTTCAAGTAGACATACAAATCTGGAGTATGAGAAGTTAGGAGATGAAAGTCATTCAAATATCTATGAAAGAAAAACTGGAGGTATCTGAGCAAGGAAAGACCATGTCAAGGGAAAAAAGATATTTGGGGGAAAATCAGTGAAAAACTAAAGAAAACAACTTCAAATTCCTTCTGCAGAAAATTGTTGTGGTTGGGAGGTGGTCAGTCTCTTTAAAAAGCCAGTTTCTTAGAGGATAGATTTTCAACCCCTGCTCTCTAGGGTCCAACCTTAAGCTTTCTGCAGCTGTGTTCCCAGCCCATCATAACGGACTCACACCCTCAGGATGGCTGACCCAATATCCCACTCAAGAATTTCTGAATTTCATTTCAAATTGCCTGAAACTACCTTCAGCCTTTGAACTTCCTGTGAGTCATTAAATAGCTTTCTGTTGTAATTGTTCCACTTGTTTCCGTTATGTTTGTGTATTTGAAACCAAAAGGCTGTTTTGACTGTTCTAGGCTTACTCTGGGCTTCCTTGGTGGCTCAGATGGTAAAGAGTCTGCCTGCAATGCAGAAGACCCAGGTTTGATCCCTGAGTCAGGAAGAGCCCCTGGAGAAGGGAATGGCAACCCACTCCAGTATTCTTGCCTGGAGAATTTCATGGACAGAGGAGCCTGGCGGGCTACAGTCCACGGGGTTGGGAAGAGTCAGATGCGACCCTAGGGGTAGGATGGAGCTGTGGCGTGATTAATATCTGGTCCACAATGATTAACAGAAAGACAGCAAGGGAAAAACACATTTACAGAACACTACCTTAACTATTCAAAGGAAAAGATTCCAACCTGAGAATATTTAGGGTTCCTGGAAGAAGACAGACAGACATCTGGGATGAGAAGATGTTGGCGTGAGCTCCCCCTGGCACTGACCCTGGAGATTAACCTTCCTGTGCCATCATCTGGCTGTGTGACCTTGAGAATATCACGTTCTGTCTCTGGGCTTCAGGGTTTTCATCTATAAACGGAAGGGTTAAGCAAAATGCTCCGATTCTAATCTTCTATGGCTCTGTTCTCCTCCTTTCTTTGCATAGGAAACTACATTTGAAGGAGGTTAATTGATTTCCTAGCAATGACATCCGTTATACTTGATATACCAGTAAAAAAAAGGTGACCATTCAGTCAAATAATCATACATATACAAACAACGCACAGCAACACACATAGAAACATAGCACAACTTTACAAAACGCACCCTGATTGGTAGAGATGCTCTCTCCCGCCTTGTCAGTCTTGAGTGATGTTCACCCACATCATCACAGGACTTGCTAGGACCCACAGGCTGCCTCTCCTCCCCTCCCTCCAGCCTCTCCTCTTGGCTGCTGATATAGGCTTCAGCCACCAGTACTTTGCTGGTAGCACCTTCAAACACCCAAGTGAAGAGATATAGTTGTGGCAAAAAAACTTCACTGTAGAAAAACTCTTTGATTTGTGTTTGAACTTAGGGCAACTGATAACATTATGTGATAAAACTTCATAATCCCCCAAACATGCTGAACCATCTACCAAAAAAATGTCCAGTTCTCTCCTGAAAAGTCCCATAGAAGTAAGAATATAAATAAGGTCTTAGTGCATTCCAAATGTGGAGGCTACAATTCTATAGGGAAGGGAAGGGGGAGGGATTTGATTTACATTGTTATAAGGCAGAAATCGGAGAAGGCAATGGCACCCCACTCCAGTACTCTTGCCTGGAAAATGCAGCAGCAGCAGCAGTAAGGCAGAAATCAGCACAACACTGTAAAACAATTACCCTCCAATTAAAAAAAAGAAGAAGAAGGGAGGGAGGGGGAAGGAAGGGTAGGGGAAAAAATAAGTTTCTGTAGAGCAGCAGTTCTCAACCATGGCTATATGGTGAAATTTCTTAGGTGAAAAATATCACTGTTCAAGTCCACTTTTTTTTTTCATGTCCACTTTTAAAGAGGTTAAAGTCCCCAGTGCTGTCAGGGTTGAACCAGTGTAACACAGCATCATATTAATAAAATGGTCACTAAAAATATTCAATTACTCAACAAGAATGGCAACTCAAAAGGATTTGTTGTTCTGAATTCCTACCAAAAAGCCCACCAGCTTCTTATCACAGAGGTCAAAGAGGTCCAAAGGCTCCCTGAGAATTCCCTGTAACCTTGGCATACTACTGCCGTGTTCCTGAGACCTGATTACTCCTCTCAGAGGGTTGCAGAGTCATGTGCCATGCAATTTCTGTACCCTCTCACCCTTCTAAAATTATTACCTCATCAATGCTTCAGGCTTGGTACTGTCAGACCTCTTTTCCTGATAATAAGATAGACTCTAGGGCTGTTAGCATCCATAGATCACTCCCACAACTTTTACTCACTAAAGGTTCATTCATTCACTACATCACAACTTTTATAACTGCTGGTCAGTTGAAAAATACCTGAGGCAGAGTGATGAATTAGAAAGACTCTGCACAAAGAAACTAAAAGCTTTGACTCAAGCTTCAGATGTGCCCATGCCTCTCTCCAGATGACCTGAAGCAAGTCACATAACCTTTCGAGCTTCCTTTTCCTTAAACATAAAGTGAGAAAGTTGGTTAGTGTCTGATATCCACCGCAGCTCTCAAATGTTATACGGCATATGATGTTCTTATACACATTCTGGTAATGATGCTAATGAGCAGTAAATGGTGAGAAAGTAAGTGCAGAGGAGAAGCACAAGGAAAAGGCAAATAGTCCAAGGGAGCCACAAGTTGACAGACTGGCTTTCAAAGCATCGACAATATCCCCATAAGTTGCCTTTTTAAAAGACTACAGTGGAATCATATGGTAGGAAAATTTGGTAGGTTCTATTTTCTGTTACTTTGTCTACATGAAAAGACCCTTTTCACTCCCCTCACACTGTGAAAACCACACTTGCAAAACGAAAAAGGCAATGATCTGATTCTCTAGATGTTAAATCGACTCTGAGAAAGGGACGATGTTAAAAAAAAAATCCTCTAATATGCCAAGACACTTTTACAATATTCCAACCCCCAGTTCAGTTCCCTGTTCCTCTGTAGTAGCTCTTGCACCGCATTTCTTCATTCTTTGCTTTCCAACAACCATGACCATCTCCTCATGCAGTCTCCTGCTTTAGACAATCCTATCTGTTACCGCTGTACATATCTCTATTCCACTTGATGTCTGACTTTCCTACTCCAAAATGTTGGAAGACTCCTTATTTCCTGCAGACCAGTGTAACCTATTTAGCTTGGCATTTCCAATCCCTACCATCTCACCTATAACATACTTTTTCTCTCCTTTTTCCTCAAAGTCAGTCTGGTCCACTATTTTTTCCATCCATCAGTGAAGTCACATGAAGTCCCTCCATTCGGCCTTTGCTCATGTCATTCTTCCCGCATGGAATGGCTTTCTCTATTTTCTCCTACATAAACCAAATCTGGCCATTCTCAGAAGCTCACATTTCATCTCTGCTATGAAGCAGTCATGCTGGTTTCCAAGGATCTGCCCTTCCTCCAACTGTCCTGGGCAACACTTCAAATCTCCCAGACTGTCTTGTTGCGGCATGCTCCTGTTTACACTGAGTGCTCTGAATGACAGTCAATGTACTTAGTGCTTCTAGCTGGGCCGCACTGTGCAGGCAGGTGGGATCTTAGTTCCTCAACCAGGGACCGAACCCATGACCCCTGCTCTGTATGTGCAGAGTCTTAACCACTGGACTGCCAACAAAGTCTATCATTCTTGCCTATCTTTTCCCCTTCCCTCCCCGCTCCCTTCCCTCCTTTCCTTCCCTTCTTCCTTCCTTTCACTTTACCACAATACATGCAGTAAAATTTCAGGAAATACACTAAATTAGCAGCAATCACCTTATAAATAAACACAGTAATAGCAGACTGGGGGATCCTGGGTGCTTCTCTTCCACAGCCTAAGCAACAGGACACACAAATTCTCCTGTGTCTCTTAGCTCTTAGCTTGGAATCCAACACCCTTCAACAAGTTCCACTGTGAGAATACTTAGTATTAGAACACATGTCCAGATTGAGGTTTCACTTCAAAATTTTATGCATAAATTTCCCCAAAGTGCAGAAATGGTCAAGAAATAGGACCAAATTTAAAGAAAAGAGTGCAATATTCCAGTCTTTAAATCACTTATTCATTTCAATAGTGTGTTAAGTCATGCACTTCTCATTGAAAGAGCTAGTGATAACAGAATTGGAAACTACTAAATCAAGAAAGGACCTCACCTTCTAGTTTTAGAGATGAGTCAGCTGGGGCTCCTGCAGAACACCAAGTCTAAATGAGGTACTGCCTCTTCCAATACTGTTTGTCTTTCTTCTTCTTTTAGCAGCCCCTCTCCATAAAGGTGTTCCTCTAATGTCTGCCAATCCATTCCCTATTCATCACTTTCCAAAGATTGTCTGTAAATGAAATGCAGAGACAAAATTGGACAAGCCGATCAACTTACATCTGTCCCATCTTTTGCAATGATCTTATTTCTGCTTCCAGGATAGAATAACTTACTAGAAGTGAGCTCCCAGTCTTGGTAAAGGATATTTGTGAAGGGGAAGGGTAACTGTAGGGAGGTGAGTTATATATTTAGATATGCAAATAATAATTTTGAGTCTGAGGACAAGCAGAAGTGGGTTGTTGCTACTGCAGCCTTTGCATGGGTCCTAGAATTCCCTAGTCAGGCTTGGCCAAGAGTTAGGAAGGATATATAACCCTTTCTTGACTCTTCCTCCACAGGAAACGGAGCTGTATGTCCCACACACAGCCTCAGAGACAACACCTCTCAAAGTCACACAGGGGCCCAGAACAGTCTGGAATGATCTCCCTTCCCTCTGCACCAGATGGCTCAGTGGTAAAGAATCCACCGGCCAGTGCAGGAGAGGAGGATTTGATCCCTGGGTTGGAAAGATCCCCCGGAGGAGGAAATGGCAACCCACTCCAGTACTCTTGTGTGGAAAATTCCATGGAGGGAGGCAGGCTGGTGGATTACAGTCCATGGGGTCTCAAAGAGTGAGACACGACTGAGCACAGCACACACACACCGTCGGCAAAATCTTGACACACCCAAAGAAAGGAAGGGTGGGACCCTGCCTACCCACCCCAGTCCTCGTGTGAGGAGGAGATGGAAATATTTCCCCCCTACAATTCCAACTCAAATTTCACTCTGTTGTGTTTTATTTCTTAAAGGTTGAAAATCAATCGTAACTCCACTCCCTTGCCTCAACGTGTTTTTCTTTTCCAAGAGAGGTAGGAACTATCCTTGCGTGTTCTTTTGAAGTAGCTGCCTAGGGACTTATCCTGGAGAAGCGGTTTTACCTCTTTAGACCTTAGATTTCCCATCTGTTTTTTAAGGGGTTGATGGATGATGTCTAAATTTTCATCCACCGTAAACATGGGAATCCCTGAGCCCCACTGGCCCTTGATTTGAGTGTCTAGCACAGAAACAGTTAAAGGTTAAGGATCTCTCAAATGGAGACTTGCTAACATGGGGGTGAGGATGCCAGGCAGCAGATTTGTAATCTTGCCCAGCCTTGGCCTCAAAAATATCCCTCTCGAGGATTTGCCGATGGGGAGGCTGCAGCGGGCTCTCCTCTTCTAAGTCCTCCCCCAGGTGCCCGAGCGCAGCTCTATCTGGAACCTGGACCCCAAGCAGCTCAATAGCATCCTCAAACCCGAGTAAGCCTGGACCCCTACTGCTAGCTCAGCTTCTCACAGCCCTGTCGCGACCCCTCCTCAAGGTCCCTCTAGGTCTCCACTACTTTCCACTTCCCAAAATTCTTCCAGCCGCCAGCTACACTTTGGACCCCCTGCCTTGGACTCCGAGAGCCAGTGCTGCCGCGGAGTGGGGCGCCCTTCCGAGA
>SJXQ01004260.1:0-43420 GCA_006408695.1 Aepyceros melampus | reverse complement strand
CCGGCACCATGCGCCTGCGGCCGCTGCCCCTCGTGGTGGTCCCCGGCTTGCTGCAGCTGGTGAGTGCCCGGCCCGCCGCGCGCCCCGCGCCCCACGCTCCGCGCGCCAGGGCGGCGTTTCGGCGGGAAAACCGCGCCGGTGGCCGACTCAGAAGCGGAGCCTGGGGCTGCTGGGGACCTGGGGCTGGGGGCGCGCGCAGCGGAGGGAGTTTGGGGGTTTGCTTTAGAGGTTGAAGCGGAAGAATCAGGGAATGGGATTCAGAGAGGACCCTGAGGCTGGTGAGGGGCTTTTGTTGGATTGAGACTGGAGGACTGGAGTGAAAAGGGCAGAAAGTGGCAGGAAAGAAGGTGCGAGAGAAAGAAGAGGTTTATTGAAAAGCGATCGAGGAGGGAAGGAGGAGAGAAGGCTAGACGGACGTGATGAGGATGGGCTGAAAGACCCTGAGTTTGAGAGGCTTGGTGGTTTTTATTTTTCACGTGGTATTTTGCACGGATGCCCGCTAACACTTCTAAACCACGGCATCGTGCATCCTCGTTCTCAGGACCGATTAGTGGCTCCTTGGTGGGGAAAAACTTAGGCAAAAGACCGATTTGGGAGACAGATGGTAATTCTCTTCGTTTTCCAATCTAGCGCTGGGGACTAGGATGGGGTTTTTTGCCGACGGGGAGGCAGGCTATAACTTTCAAGTCCAACTCCACCCCGTCATCTCTAAGCATTCTTTTCCCAAAGACCTCTCCCGTCGGTTCTGGGCGGCTCAGGGGGAGCTGAGGAATAGGAAGGGAATTAGAAGGTGACGCAGGGTCCGCCAGCGAGGCTCTCGGCCACAGCTCCAGGGGTGACACTCATCCCTCCTTGCTTGGAGGCTTGGCGCCACGCTCTTCTCCTTCCGAATTACCTGTATGCTGTATGGATTGCTAGATAATTCTGTTTAAGAGAGAGCCCAAGTAAAATCTTCGAGAAAACAACTTGTAAAATAAAATTCTGTAAGGGGATTGCTGTGGCTCAGTCCACGTCTGTGGTGGTTTCTCCTGCTCTCTAGACACTTAATACCGTGCTATTAAGAGGGCTTTCGCCAGAAGCCAGGGTTTCTTTGATCCTCATACTTAAGACTTTACCCAGATGAATCTGGGCTGTTAACACAGGGGTGAGGAACACAAGCATGATAATGTGTTCCTCCTCCCTTTTTCCATCTGTCCTTCTCTCTCTCTCTCTCTCTCTCTCCCCCCCCCACTTCTCCGAGGGAAAAACCAAGTAACTTATTAAAGTTTCTGTATGATACATATCACATTGTAGACGCAGAGATATTTGCAAATTTGGGGTTGGAAGGAACTGGAAAATCTTAGTGAAGGGGCGAGGGCACTGAAAGACCTGTCCATTCTTTATACAACGGAGATGAGCTTCACCTGCGCAGCATTAACTAAGAAATTCTTCAATGGCATCAAGAAGAAAATGCAATGATGCTCCGACGTTGTCCGTGAATGAGCCAGTACATATTGGCTATATACAATATTGCATGTTAAAATACATTTTGCATGCCAGGCGTTAAGCGTGCCATATATTTTTCACATTAGTCATCAGTATCATTTGCTTTTTAAAATGCTTGATCTGGATGCCAATACAAGATGATCTAACAAAGCACATTTGTATGGTGTGTATTAAGTTAAACTATAAAAGCCTGGGGAAATCAGGTACTTAGATTACTTAGGTAGGATCTTCAAGGATCTCTTAGTTCATTTTTTTTTTTTCATTCATTTAACTTTGCATTCAGTGATCAACCATGTATCTGTTCCATTGTATTAGACTGTTAAAGATGGGGGATGTGTTGGGAAAAGTTCTCCTATCAGCTACTGTATAGGGAATGTTAGTTTTGGTTTTTTTTTTTTCCTCCACACAACCAGAGTCAATAGGGAATAAGAAATACATCTTGACAGGATTGTATACCTTCCTTAAGAGCTAGATTCTAATATTACAGCATGGATTGATTGATTAGTTTTTAAGGAAGTGTATGTCAAATTCTAATCCATTTTTGGATTGTGCTTGGGTTTAATGTTTTTTTCCTGGAGCACTTTATCATGGTAAGTGAGGTGGGGAGCTGCAGCCGTGTGATAAGCACACATTCCTTACACTGCCATCCTTTTGGACAATAAAAAGCTGTTTACATTCTCCACAGTCTTATAGCTATTTCCAACCTTATAACACAAGGGGGTTAGAATGTGAATGGAAAACAGAATGGCTGAGCTGGGTAAATCTAAATGAAACACCCCCCAACCCCAACATTTGCCCCACCCCAGCAAAAAAAATAGTAATAAATTGGCCCTTTAAATGGCTTCTAATTTTATTCTACCTTTTCAGCTAATATTGAACGTCTTTGCTAAATCCCAGGAGCAAGTGGATCAAATGTTTGAAAACTAATTTTTTCACTTTCTAGGAACCAGATGGACTTGGTTCATCTGCCCTTGGTGAGAGGCAGAGGTTAATCCAACAAGGTTGGATTATTGTTGGCGTTGGATTTTACTTTTCCATTCCCACTGCCATCATAAAATGCTAAATATTTTTAAATGAGTAATGGATTCATTTGGGGATATTGAAATTTTAATTTTAAGAAATTTGTCTGATTCATATGAAAATAGTCAGAGGGAGTTGAGCCCAAATAAGTCACTATCATCTAACACTGGTACAGATTTTCACTTACTTGGGAGATATTTACAATTTTTAAGAAAACACTGAGCTAAATGGATAAATATTGCAGGTAAACCATGAAGTAGGTGTGTCTGTGACCTGTCCTTGCCCAGTTTTCCTGGCCTGTGTTCCGTGTTTTCTTATACCTAAAGTAACATTACTAGGCATTTGCAGAATTTAAGTAGCAAACCCGAATGTATTATTTTCTTTGAAATTCTTGTACAGCAACATATTCTTTATAAAAGCATTAATAGCACATGATTCCTCATGTGCCATCGAATGAAAAGAAAATTAGCATTTTGAGTTAACATTATAATAAAATAAGGGTTATTTTGTGACATGATACAAGGCAAAAACTTCACCAGCTGACAACTTCTTGCAGATTTGATTATTATCTGTAACTCATAATAAGTGTGATTTTTGCCTCTAAGTAAAATGCAGATTGTAAAACAGATTAAATTTGAAATAAATGGATGATTAGCTTGAGTTTAAGATAAAATTTAGTGGTGATTTTAAAAATTAGTTTGTTATACATTTCAACTTGTTTTTCCGTGATACAATGATGAGTTTATCAAGTAAAATATAAATTTAAAAAGTGATGCAAGTTAGCAAATTTTTAGAAACCTATAAAGTCAGAATATTTCTAATGCAAAGTGTTACAGTTTTAAGTTCATCATTATGCAGTATTATCCTGCATGAGCTTATTGAGGTTATTTTTATTTTAACAAATTGTTAATTATGATAGTTATTAAGTGTGATAGTCATCACATATATTTGTCCACAGCTCTGTATTTACAAGAAGTGATCATTCATGACTGTCTTCCATTCAGAAATCACAATTTCCCTCATATAGTTTGGATCAATAAACATCAAAACAGTGTTTCCTAGTGTAGGATCAATAATTGTCTGTTGCCTAGATGACAGTGCTGAGGAGAAAAAAAATACCACCATATCATCGTTACAACTTACAGTTGGCTGGGCTTAAAATGGACTCCTCATTAAAAGCATCATTATCTTAGACATTATTTAAAATGAGAATTGGTATTAGACAATTAGATCCTGTGTTCCAGCCAGTCACCTCCCAGTATAAATGGTGTTCCATTGGCCTGTTCTAAGATTATGTTGTGTCCTTCAGTTTTAAATGCCTTCCACATGGGAAACCGACTGCTCTTGGGAACTTGGTTTATAGCTCAGTAGGTTTCCAAATGGAAAAGAAAGGCATTGTTATTTTCCATTCTGTAGTTTTTTCCTTAATTTTATTTTTATTGTTTCTGATTAGTGGTCAAAATGCTAAGTAAGGCACAAAGCTTTTTTGAAAAACCTTTTAGAGGTTTTACACTGTCAGCTTAAAATGTGTAGCTCTTGCAAGTCTAATGAATTAAGAAATGTTGATTTTCACAATACACGGCCACCTTTTATCTATTAAAAAGCTAATCAATACATTGTGAAAGATTTCATTATTTAGTAGTAAGCAATCAGAGATGAATATAAATGTGTCACAGGTCTGTGGCTTTGTAAAGGCTCCAGGGCTGTCTCTTACTGTTTACATATTCTGTGGACTCTTTTACCTGAAGCTTTGCTGGGTAAGATTTGAAAAAAGAATTACAGCCACACACTCAAGTGCCTACAGTTAGGGCTGTGTCAGCGTTTCTGTAAAGAATCTCATTTCTATCTTAGCCATAAGCACTATTGCTGGTTATAAGTTGGCATTTAATGTCTTGATTTTGGAGTCAATTAATATTAAAGCTGCTTTAAAAAATTGGTCCAAGTGATTTTGAGCACTCATCCATGTAAGTTCATTCTCTAGGTATTCTTATAGTATGTGTAATGATGATTTAACAAACTAGTTTTTATATTCTTATTGGTTATAAATTGTACTGTTTAAATTATTTTCAATAGTCTCTTCCCAGTTAACCTATTTATTGAACCACTGTAAGATTTTGAAACACTGTTTCATCTTAAATAATTTTAAGATTGTGCCCAATAATTGTGTCCAATTCAGATGCTTTAGTCTTTGTTTACTAACAGTTGTACGTCTTTATTTGCTAACAATCTATTTGAATATTTTATTACTTGTCATATGACCAGTGGTGTTGATGACAACTCCTTTCTTTATTTCAAAATTATCTTCAGTAGAAAAGAATATAAAGCAATTTACAGTATAGAATTTCATATTATAGAAAGAATTCTAAGATATGATTGACTGAAAACTTCCAATTGATGTTATTTTAATTTATGAAAAATAACTGGTTTGTTATGCTGTAAGATTTGTATGTAATAAGGAATTCTTTTCCTTTATAGAACTACCATTAAAAATGAATACTTCACTATTTAGACCCAAAAGCTTTTTCCTAGCCAAATCATTCAAGAAATTAAAATAGTTGTCTTTAAAATTATCATTCCTGTAAACTTTGCTTTTCTTAGATTTGTGACCTACAGTAAGAAAAGTGGGAGATTTTATAAATTTAAACTGTGATAATAATGCTGCTTTAGATTTGTATATACTTACCTGTGTTCAAGTTTCTTTCACACAGTTTATCAATTCTCTTCTCCCAATAAATTTGCAAGAATGACATGTTAAATGTTTCCATTTGTGTATTGGAAAGAACAATGCAAACATTTGAATTTTATTTATAAATAAATTGCATTTTCAACAAATATTTACTATTTTGTCCCTGACTTTACACTGAGACTATAGCAGACATGGAGGACACAGCAGTAAACAAAATGGGACTGCTGTAAGGACACGTGTGTGTGTGTGTGTGTGTACACACACGCACACGTGTCTCTGTGTGTCTTGGGCTGGTCATTTAACAACCCCAAATCCCTCATCTGTGCCATGACATCATGAATGATAAAGAGAATGAAAAATGATTTCTAATCTCTCTCTCCTTTGTTAATGTACAGTGTTTCTGGGTTTTTTTTCATGAATTATGTACATCTTTAGTTACTGTACAGTTTAAAGTATGTCTTACCTATAAACATAATTGCTCTAAGTATGTTTTACATGAAATTTGTGCTGTTAACCATATTACAAATGATAAACATGTTTAGAAAGAGATTTAAAATGCTATATGACTAATTAATGTTGTATGTTCTTATGGAAAAGGGAAACTTAGTGAAACAAGGCAAAGGGATTGATGAATACTTATTTAACACATATAATCAGCAAAATCAATAAAATTTAAATTAAAATGGCACAATAAGGGCTTTTCCCGTCTATACCATTTTTAAATTGTAAACTATTAGCATCTACTAATTCTTTTAATTTAAATAAAAAAGTAAATTGGCTCTCAGTTAAATTCTAATTATTAAGATAAGCAACATTGCAGTTTAATAATGTACTTCAGAAAACTAATATGTGACTTTTGTAGTCTCAGTAGAATCTAACCTATTTGAAGTAGGAATACTTTTAACTAACTCCAAAGGTCTCAAGAACTCTAATGTAAATGGACGAAATTAAAAAAAAAAAAAATCAACAATGAATTGGTATGTGAGAACTGTCAAAGGTGGAAGAAATTGTTAATGGTTTTAGCATCAGGGAAAAGGCAACTGACACAGACTGACAAGTCCTGGAGTTCAGGCGCAGCTACAT
Organism: Aepyceros melampus; assembly: GCA_006408695.1. Classification (NCBI taxonomy): domain Eukaryota; kingdom Metazoa; phylum Chordata; class Mammalia; order Artiodactyla; family Bovidae; genus Aepyceros; species Aepyceros melampus. The sequence goes on along the minus strand of SJXQ01004260.1, from coordinate 37,146 downwards.
TTCAAACAACATAAATGTCTTAAAAAAAAAAAAGAAAACTTTGCAATAGTGCTGTTTTGGGCCAAATAAAGGGATTCTCAGGTCATAAAAACATTTAAGTAAATCTCTTTATTCAAGAATATGAAAGATTGTGATTTTCAGGCATTGCCGTATACATTGACAATTTTAAAATCTTACTGTTTTTACTTTAAATTATATGGTAGGTATATTTATGCACTCAAAACAGTAACTTAGGAAATAGTTTAGGTTACATACATGAAAGAAGAGACCACATGTGTAGTTTATGTGACCATGAAAAGCCCATGATCTGCATGATATTTTGAATGGATAATGTATACAGTAAGAGAATAGGGACTCAAAAGAACGATTTAACATTTTGTAGCAATGAAAGCAATCTTTTTTTTATTAATAAAGTTGTGCATTTTGATAACCCCAACGAAAGACAGCTGGGATCAGTATAAGAATTATATGGCTACAAAAATGAAAAGGGAGGTGAACTTTTCAAAGGTGTGTTTTCCAAAGTCATGAATTCACCTGCTGCTTCCATGTTGATGACTCCCAAATCTGCACCTCAATTCCTACTCCACTGCTCAGGCTCCCAGGCCTTCTCTCCGTAGCTTAGTGTTCTTTGATTTGGATGTTTTACTGCAACTCACACTCCACACATCCACAGCCACACACACCTTTCCTGAACAAGTACCTTCCAACATTCATGGAATCAGATCTTGAAGATCCTATTTCTTTCCCCATTTTCATGTCTGGTATCTTTGTGTTGGGACAACTGACTTGATACAAAGCATTATATGGTTTACAAGATTCTTTCATGTGTGTGGTCTCATGGTTCATCTTCACATCAGCTCGGGAGGGTAAACGGAGCAATGTTATTGCATCCATTTTAAAGATGAAGAAACAAAGGCGTGGAAGGTTTCCAAGATGGACTTTATGCAGACTCACAAAAGGCACAGCTTGAATTGTACGCCCGGTCCAGCCCTGAGGCCAAGGCAGCAGCTGTCTGTAGCAGAAGGTTGTGATATCCTTCAGAGACACCTAGAGTGATAAGGCTCGAGGGACGTTTCTGAGACATTCTTTTCTGCTCAGTGACCACGCTGAGGCAGAAATCTCAACTCATTCATTTTAGGAATGTTTTAAACAAATTTGTCCTGAAGTCAAACAAGTTGAACAAAACAAACAGATTCTTAGAGCCTGTCCCTTAACTGGGAGTTCTGTTTAGACTTTAGCTTCAGAATTGATTTGCCAGGCGCTCCAGCTTTTGCAGCATTAAAGCTAAATGAATGGCTGAGTTGTGTGGTTCCAGTTAGCGTCAGCAGAGGGTTTGCGAGTTCCTCTAATTCCTCAAGATCTCAACTTATCTCACTTCAGGTGGAAAAGGTGAGCAAGAAGAGGGAAAAAGGCCTTAACTTCTATGAAGGGCTACTTAATCTTGGTTTTTTAATAGACAGGTAGAATTATGAGAAGGAACCAGTGGGGCAGGAGGGCACGTAGTTGGTTCTGACACTCATGTGGAACTTGTGAACATTCATGGAAAATTTTGCTTTACAAGCTGCATTCTTGCTCTCGCCCTCTCTCCCTTTCTTACTTTTTATGAAAATGCAGGCTTTATTATGGGCTTCCCAGGTGGCACTAGAGGTAAAGAATCTGCCTACCAAAGCAGGAGACATAGGAGTAGGAGCCACAAGTTTGGTCCCTGGATTGGGAAGATCCCCTGGAGTAGGAAATGGCAACCTTTTCCATTCAATTCTTGACTGAAAAATTCCATGGACAGAGTCGGACACAGCTGAGCATGCACACGTGCAGTGTGTGCATTATAGAAATACTTCTAGAAATATTATCGAAATAGTATACCATAGTGGATATTGTTGTCTCTCCACCCAGATCTCTATGATCCCTTTTTACCATCCCTCTTTATGTATTTCTATATGCCCTGCCCTTTCTCGGTTTTCCTTCTAACACTGGGCTCTTGTAACTCTCCTTCAGAGGATTCCCCCTTGCCAGAAAGAACTCAGAGTCAGACTGTACTTCCCTTCCTTCTGGGGCAATTCTTGACAAATGACTGACGGGTGCCAGAGCATGAAAAGCTCAGTTCTGTTGCTCATAGGTTTAAGGAATACACCCTGGAGTGTCCCTGTGTCAAAGCTCCCTCCAGCAATGGGAACCTCGCCTGAAATAACACAGCACATGTCCACAGCTTCCTCTTGTTCACTGACCCGCTGCCCACTCCCCGACAAGACTCCTTTGCATGCGCTTCACTATAAATCTCTTGCATTCATTCTTTTCTTGGTGTCTGTTTCTGTGGAACACAACCGAAGTTGTCTGTTTAACTTTTCTTTAATATTCAGGAATATGTAAAGCAGCTATTCTCACCTCTGCCTGCTTTGTGCCATCTTACACCAAGAGATAATCACTAGCTTAATGTGTCTCTTTCCAGAAATTATGGCTATGTATGCTTTCATCACGGAGAAGGCAGTAGCAACCCACTCCAGTACTCTTGCCTGGAAAATTCCATGGACAGAGGAGCCGGGTAGGCTGCAGTCCATGGGGTTGCTGAGTCGGACACGACTGAGCAACTTCACTTTCACTTTTCACTTTCATGCATTGGAGAAGGAAATGGCAACCCACTCCAGTGTTCTTGCCTGGAGAATCCCAGGGACAGGGGAGCCTGGTGGGCTGCCATCTGTGGGGTCCACAGAGTCGAACATGACTGAAGCAACTTAGCAGCAGCAGCAGCAGCAGCATGCTTTCATCATAACTATATCAACATAATGTAAAGTCTTGAAACATGTGTTTTTACTACAATAATATATTATGACCATTTTTATACAATGTAGAGCAGCTTAATATTTTGAAGATTTTTAGTATTTCATGGAATAGATATCCCATAATGTATTGAATCAGCCCCTTATTATAATAATTAGGGGTTTGATTATGTTATATTCTAATATGTTGATTGCCTTGAATTTCTTCAGTACATTTGTGAGTATGTTTATAAAATGAATTCCTATAATCAAAAATACTGGTTCATGGCTAGGAATGTACATTGAATATTTATTTGAACCTTGCTTTAAAAACGTTTTTTTATGTTTTAATTTTTACAATGTAGTGTTGGTTTCTGCCATGCACCAATGCAAATCAGCCATAATTATACATGCATCCCCTCCCTGCAACCTTCAGGTCATCACAGAGCGCCAGACTGGGCTCTCTTGCTACACAGCAACTTCTCACCAGCTATCCATCTTACACCTGATAGTGTGTATATGGTGATGCTACTTTCTCCATTCATCTCACTCTCTTCCTCCCTGATTGTGTCCACAAGTCTGTTCTCTGTCTCTGTATCTCCATTCCTTCCCTATAGATAGATTCATCGATATCATTTTTCTAGATTCCATATATACATGTTAATGTACTATATTTGTTTTTCTCTTTCTGACTTACTTTACTCTGTATAACAGGTTCTAGGTTCATGCACCTCACTAGAAAATATAAATTTAGTGCAATGGCACCCCACTCCAGTACTCTTGCCTGGAAACTCCCATGGATGGAGGAGCCTAGTAGGCTGCAGTCCATGGGGTCACTGAGAGTCAGACACGACCGAGCGACTTCACTTTCACTTTTTACTGTCATGCACTGGAGAAGGAAATGGCAACCCACTCCAGTGTTCTTGCCTGGAGAATCCCAGGGACAGGGGAGCCTGGTGGGCTGCCGTCTGTGGGGTCGCACAGAGTCGGACACGACTGAAGTGACTTAGCAGCAGCAACAGCAGTACTGACTATACCAAAATACGGTACCATTCACAATGGATGTGCATACCTATATCCCTATCTAGTTTGTGGTATACTTTTTTTAACTTTCGCAATCTATTAGAGGAAAACACCTCATTATTTTTAAAATGTATTATATATTAGGAAGGTGAAGTGTGTTCTTATATTTACAACCCTTTGAATTTATTTTGTGATTTTTTTTCCTTTTTAAATAATTTCTCATTTCACGATTCTTTTTTAACAGCTTTTAGATTTTATAGTTCTTTTTTATATTTGTCTTGCACAATTATTGTTTATCATTCCTGGATATTTTCTACATTATGGAGTTTTTGTGACTACCATTTCTAGGCCTGACATTTTTAAATTGTTTTTTGCTGAAATTTAAAGAAAGCTATTTATTTTAGTGTATCAGTTCTATTTCTGAACTGGACTATTAGTTTTAATCATTTTTAATTCTATTCTCTTGAATTTTATGTATAAGTAATTAAATTACCTGTAAACAATCTTATATTTGGCTCTGTCTAATTAAACATTTATGCTTCTTAAATTAAAATTTATTCCTGTAGTGTACTGGGTAGAACCTTCAGAATATTATTAATACTATGAAAGTGAATATTTTTTCATATTTCCAACTTTAGATTTTACTAAATCTGTTTGCTTTAGTTTCTAATAAATAACCTATTCAAATTAAGAATACACTTTCATATTTCCTATATATCAAAATAAATTTATGTTGATCATAGAGATTGATTTCAAATATGAAATCAATCTCTATGATCATTTTTAACATCCCTCAAAATGATGATAGATTTTAAAAGTGTTAACCTGTTTATGTTTCTTATTTCTGAATTGGTTTCCTAATACTAAACTTTTTAAACAGAGTTAAATTATATGTATTTTTATACACTGTGTTTTATGTTTTTAGTATTTTATTTAGGACTGTGATGTCATATTCGTAAGTAAAATATAGCAAAAGTGAAACATATCAAGTTCTGCATCAGGCTTATTCTAGGATCATAATTAGAAAGACTTCTATTTTTTTTCCCCTCAGTTGTGGGAGAAGTTAAAATAGTTGAGAATTGGAAGGCTTGGAAGGCGGTTGCGTTTTAATCCATTTGAACCTTTTTATTTTAGGAGAGGAGATCTTTTAAAAATACTTCATTTCCTTTATGGCTACTTACCCATTCATGTTTTCCTTCAACCTTTATATGAATCTCTTTTATTACTTTTTAAAGAAAATCATGCATTTTATGTATCTTCGCATCTACTTAGCATAAAATTATAATACTGTCACCTTAGTTTTTAAGAATTTGCTCCATACCTGTGCTTTATGCTATATTTTCCCCCAAGTTTGTGTTAGTTGTTTTGTAACAGTAGTAGCTAAGGGACGGCCTTCTTTTCTTTCTAAGTCTACTGCTGTAAATAGAAGCTTCCTGTGGCAGATTTAGTGGTCTAAGCTCAATGAAGCCTGGAGTTAAGAGGTGAGGTTCAGGACCTCAGCTCTCTTTCTGCTTTAGTGGAGGACTTGCATCCTCCGGTAGCCGCCCGCACCTGCTCGCTCTCCCAGCTCCGCCTGTGCTACTTTTGGTGGTGGGAAGAGGGGACCTTGTTGGGATTGCAGGGGTAACCCTCTGCTCAGGGGCTGTGCTCTTCTGCCTTTGTGTGGTTCCTGGCTGCTCAGCACTCGTGGCTTTTCCATCATTCCGATCCACTCTTCTTTACATCTTTCAGAGAGTCTAACACTTTGTGGACCCTCGGCCTTCTTTCCTCTTTGTCGCACCATTAAGCATTCTTGTTTTTGCATTCCTCGTTTATTTCATTGGAAATCTGGGAGGGAGACAAGGCGAATACATTCACTCAGCTTTCCTCATTGCAACTCGAAATCTTTTAGTCATTTTTGGCTCATCTTTCTTCATCCCCTACAATATCCATTCAGTCACAAAATCCTGTGAAATTTCCTTCCAAATCCATCTGTAAACTGTCTCTTTCTCTCCACCTGCTGCCATTTCATCACTGCAGCAGCCTCCTAGCTGGTCTATTTTATTTCACCATGAGCCCTCTAAATGCTTTCCACATGTCACAGATCATCTTTCTTAAATTCTCCTTTGATTTATTATGCCACTCCACTATTAAGGATGAGATTGTGATTCCCTTTTCCTTAACTTGAGTCTAAATTTCTCTTTCTGGTTTTCCAGCCTTAAATCTCTCATCCTGATTCATCCTATCCTCTTAACTGCAGCCAGGTCTGTATCATACTCCATGAATACTTCAGAGTAAAGAGAAAGCAAAGGTTTTGATGTCAGACTGACTTGGATTCCAGTGCTTTTTCTGGTACCTTGGACAAAAGAATGCATATGGCTCAGTTTCAGTGTTATTTCTTTTTCCAGAAATAATGGTAATTATAGCTATTTCTTAGCATTACAATGATCATGCTTCCCTCGTAACTCAGTCGGTAAAGAATCTGCCTGCAATGCAGGAGACCCGGGTTCGACTCCAGGTTTTGGAAGATACCCTGGAGAAGGAAATGGCAACCCACTCCAGTATTCTTGCCTGGAGAATCCCATGGACAAAGGAGCCTGGCAGGCTACAGTCCACAGGGTTGCAAGAGCCAGACATGACTTAGCAACTAAACCATCACCATGATGATTATATACAAAAATGTGAAATGCCTATCACCTAACATTAGCTTAACAAAGGTCGGTTTTCCTTTCTACCTTCAGCAGCTTAGCTTCTTTGTGTGCAAGCTATAGAAACTGACTTTGGCAAACTTAGGCAGAGAAAAACTTCAAGACAACAGAGTAGCTCACAGGAAAGGTTGGAGAATCAGGCATGTCTAGAGCAAAGTCAAGGACTAAGTTTCAGCAAATTGTCAGTTAGCCAACATGATGAATAAATGTCAGTCTTTTTTTTCTTCTGTTTTTGTTTGCTTTACTTAAGATGTCATGTTTTGGTTGAGAGAGCCTCAGTGGCTTGGGTCACATACCTTAACTTGAGAAGTTTGGGACCCTTTGATGAACAGTTCCACACAGCCTAGGGAATCAACACTGTATGCTCCTGTTAAAGTACTTGTGATCAGAACTCCCACCATAGGAATGGCTCAGTTAGAGAAAGAGACCCAAGCACCCACAGAAAAGACCCATTCCAATTCTTCACGTTAATTGTGTTTTTCACTCATAAATAGATAGGGACAGTAAGATCACCAGACACTGAAGCACAATCTTTAGCAAAATAGAAGGCAAAGAGAAACTAGCAGAACCTATTCAAGAAGAAACAAATAACACAGGGGACAGATTTCAATTTTAAATATTGCCAGTTAGGATTCTCAGAGAGTCAAGGGGATGTAGAATCTTGAAAATAAGAGCTTTTCATATTTCATATTTCTATAGCTTTCTGCTATGCAGAAAGATCAAGTGGATAATAAGAAGGAATTCTTGGAATGAAGTATATAACTGATAAATGGTCAGGAAGAACAGGGCCAGAAATCGTGCTGGCAAACTATAAGGTGAAGTCAAGGAAACTTGCCGTGACAGAACCAAAAGACCAACATAGCAAATATGGAAGAACAATGACAAGACATAGAGAATAAACCCAGATAATCCATTGAGGAGCCCCAGAAACGTGTAATGGAGGCCGTGAGGAAGGGAACGCAGGCAAAGGAATGGTGTTGAATGGAAATTCCTGGACTCGAAAGGAGAAAGTAGAAAATCCTAAGAGCTTTCAGAGATGACTCACAAAACAAACACATCTCATCAACCACACTGGATGTTAGAAACAATGTAATAATGCCTTCAAATTTCTGAATATTTTAAAGAATATTGAACCAAATCAAATTATCAATCAAACATGGAAGGAAAAGGGAGGAGAAAAAGAAAATCAGAGAAAATAAACGCAGACACTTGGAGCATGCAAGCGTCTCAGGGGAGTTCTCACTCACTCCGTGTGGAATAATCCTTGAAGAAGTACATCAGCAAAGGAAGAAAGCATATAACACAAGGGGATGATGGTAGCATGGTGTCTGAGAGTGACTCAGAAGATGTGAAGGAAGCTAGAGAAGGGTCTGTTAGCCTCTGACCCGGGGACAATGTGGGTTCTGTTTCCTTCTCTGTGGTCCCAACGTGATTTCATTTACACCATTTCACTTTTATAAACACTGTTTATTCATCTGCTGTCTTTGAAATGGATTTGTACACAATGCATGTGTGATTTAAGTACAGTTTAAGAATGGAATGGAACTATAATAAATATTAATGAACTAAAAAATAAAATATTGGGGGTAAAGGAAATATAAGAGGTGAAGCTATATGAGCATGCCAGATTCCTTATTTTTCATAATAAGAATTTAAGCTATCTAATGTTAATATATTAAGAAATAGACTTAAGAATAATAACACAACCAGCCAAAACCAAGAATTGGAGAGAGATGAGCATAATCATCACCCTTCATAAAAAGAAGTCAGTAATATTGTTTAATCTGAAACATAGTAAAAAATCAAAATTAAAAAATCTTCATAGGGAAAAAAAAAGATACAGACTTAAAGCCTTAAAAGCTACCAAATATTATTGTATTGGTAATATTATTAAAAATGACACAACCAACAAAAATTCAGCATGTAAATTTATTTACTGTGTGCTCTAAATTCTATCATTTAAATAAATTAGAAAACATAATATTAATGTGGAGAAACTTCCCTGGTGGCCCAGTTACTCCTAGTGCAGGGAGCCTGCTTTTGATTCCTGGTCAAGGAACTAGATCCCACATGCTGCAACTAAGACCCAGCACAGTCAAATAAATAAATACTTTTTTGAAATACGGAAAAGGCACTTTGACTTTAATATGTGATTTTTGTATTTGTGTACTTCTCTAGTGCTTTTTGCAAATATTATTCATCTGTGAATTTCAAAATAAAGGAGGTCTATTCACTGGAGGTTCCTGCCAACGTTTTAAAGATGTGCTCAGGGCGTGGCCATGAGTGTGCCTTCCCTTAGAGATGATGGTTATGTTTCTGTTGTAGATTGTGGTGCTGATTTTTTCACAGATATGTACTTATCTTCAAACTCATCGAATTGTATACATTAAATAGCTTTTTCTATGTCGATCATTCCTCAAAAAAATGTTCTTTTTAAAAAAAGAGATAAGCAGAGGTGATCTGTCGGGTCATCCCTTAGGGAAGGGTTTCTCAACCACAGCACTATTGACATTTGGGCCAAACAATTACTTGTGTGGGAGTGTAGGGGTGAGAGAAAAGTGGTCGCCCTGTGTACTGTAGAATGTTCAGCAACTCCTTGTCCTCTACCCTCTTAGATGCCTGTAGCACACTTTCCCAATTGTGACAACCCAAAATGTCTCTAAATGTTGACAAATGTTCCCTGAAAGGCAAACATACCTCAACTGAGAACCGCCAGTGAAGAGGATTCCTGGCTTGAGGAGCTGCACAGGTGAGCTCTTTGGCCTCTTCCAATTACATATGTAAAAGGCACTTGCTCCTTAGAAGAAAAGCTATGACAAACCTAGACAGCATACTAAAAGGCAGAGACATCACCCTGCTGACAAAGGTTCACACAGTCAAAGCTATGGTTTTCCATTATTCTTGTGCACATGTGAGAGCTGGACCATAAAGAAGGCTGAGTACCAAAGATGCTTTCGAACTGTGGTGCTGGAGAAGACTCTTGAGAGTCCCTTGGACTGCACAGAGATCATGCTAGTCAATCCTAAAGGAAATCAATCCTGAATATTCCTTGGAAGGACTAATCCTGAAATTCCAATACTTTGGCCACCTGAGGTGTAGAGCCAACTCATTGGAAAAGACTATGATGCTGGGAAAGAAGACAAAAGAAGAGGGCGGCAGAGGATGAGATGGCTGGATGGCATCACCGACTCAGTGGACATGAATTTGAGCAAACTGGAAGGTAGTGGAGGACAGAGTAGCCTGGCAGGCTACCGTCCATGGGGTTGCAAAGAGTCAGACACCGCTGAGCGACTGAACAACACATTAAATGCTTTGAACTGTTGGGAAGGGATCAGCATTTTTCAAAGACTGAGGTCATTTCTTAATACTTCTTTCCATCTCATGCAAGTTTCCATCAGTTCAGTTTAATTCAGTCAATGTTTTTGAATGCCAGTTCCATCAGGCACTATGTCTGGTGCATACATCTCTATTTGACAAATTTTCCTTTTTGAGGGACATGATTGATGAGTGATCTCACTGATATTCCTCTCCTGGATAAGACTTCCCTCCAGTAGTTCACACGTTTCATTTTACCTCAGGTGCACATCTTTACCAGTTGTTAGGGCTGGCTCTGAGGTTTTAGTAAAGCTTTCAAATTTCCATATTTTAAAATGCAATAATGAGAAAACATTACTTTGTAGAAGACAGCAAATAAAACTGAAAATAATAATCATGAATAATAGTTTGTTAGTAATAATGGGAACTAAATCACCCTTGATGTTCATATTTGTTACAATTAAAATATAGCAGGGTTACAATCTTCAAAGAATTTATCACAAATCCAGATTGCACTATGGATATCACAACAGGATATCAGCACTTTTGAATGGGAAATTTGATACAGTTTTTGAGATTTTAATAAGTAGCCTAAAACTAGGCAGTTCAACTCTTAGAAGACTAGAATGCATTTCCTTTTTATTGAAAATTGGGGATTTTCAAATCTACCAATGTAAACTGGGAGTTTCTCTATTTTTTATAAATGGTAAATGAATCACTGTCTTCTCCATTGCATGCATTTTTAATTAAGTCTCTCCTTTTAGGCAATTCTCATTTTGTAAAAAATTGTATCTATAAAGGTACTATAAAAATTGCATCTTCTCCCCCAGAGATAAACATGGTAATAAAAAAGAAAACAGAACCCCAGCTGCTGTTAAAATTTGAAATAGAGTATATTTTCATGAAATTAAAGCTATATGTAAATACTGACCTTACTTATTGGAATAAAATCTGAGAACCCCAGTGGACTGCATCTGGGCTGCATGGGTATATGAAGGGATTTATCCCTTTATGTCTATGGGAGATGGGTCTCTGCCTTGGCTCCTGTAGATTTCAGAGTGATGTGTTATGGATCCCTAGGGCCAGAGTCATGCATTCTAGCCCCTGCCTTTATACATATACATGCACACAGATGACTCTCTCCCACTGAACTTTTCCCACTTCATTAAGAGCAGTACCTTTCATTTGCAAGAGGCTATCTCATCTCTACTTTGAAAGTTACAGACCTGTATTATGCTTCTGTCACTCTGTACAAATGCCTAAATAAGCCATTATTTCCTGATATACTCTCAGCTTCCATTAAAGATTAATGTAGGCTGTGGCATAGAAAAACATTTTCTTGGTGACACATATTCAGGCTTTCCAGGTGGCACAGTGGTAAAGAATCTTCCTGACAATGCAGGAGCCACAATAGACACAGGTTCAGTCCCTGGGTCAAGATGACTCCCTGGAGTAGGAAATGGCAACCTGCTCCAATATTCTTGCCTGGAAAATTCCATAGACAGAGGAGTCTAGGGGGCTGTAGTCCATGTGGTCACAAAGAGTCAGACACGATTGAGCATGTGCTCACACACATACATTCATATTTTCATTCATTCGTTCAATCAATAGTTAAAGCGTCTACTGTAGGCATGGCACTATGCTAATAAGCTTTTCCTTAGAATATATTCCTAAGGACAGAAACCTGTTTTTCTGATAAAAGTATCCTTATTTAGAGAATGGGAGTTTCAACTCAATATGTTTCCTTTTGCATTTTTTCTATCAGGAAGAACAGAGGTAATTTATAGCTCATTGCAACAAATACATTTATTAAATCCAGTTTTCTTGATATTTTTCTCTCCTGCTTTATAGTCCATGACTTTGTATAAATGTTTCTATTTTATTAATATATGGCTTGTATCATGCACCTTGGAAATGCTTTTTGGAAGTGTTTGGGCCCAAAATTTATTTGCCCAGATGTTCCATCATTGCTGTCCTCATGTGCCTGAAATTTGATGGAGTCATTTCAGTTCTGTGGGTATGAATTTCTTCTAAAATTCTCCTTCTGAAAATTGAAGTGGGTGGAATCTGGGATTCCCAAATGCTGGTTCATGGGCCAGCTGCAACAACCACAGCAAGAGAGCATTTTCAGGGACTCCAACCATGTTACATCAGTGTCTCTAGGCTGGGCCAAGGCACCAGGTGATGCTGGGGCCCAGTCAGACTTGGGAACCCCTAGAGTAGATGGTCTCTTAGATGTAAGTTGGCTTTATGGATGTATAATGCTGTTGGAGCCTTGGCCCCTGGCGAGTGGAATGTAAGCCAGCCCCGAGGGAAAAAGCTGTGGTTATACTGACTACACCACAGTAGTGACACAGAAGGGAGAATGCCTCAGGTCACCAGGGGTCACCTAGCTTTTCAGATCTCCCCTCCAAAGATACCTCTTTGTGGGTCTGTGCACTGTGCACACTTCTACTATAGCATTTATGTCATGGCGTTGTATCTGCAGGTACATATCTTTGGGAGTTGGGGGGGTTTTTTCATTTGTATTTTTACTTAGTTGTTTTTATTGGAGTATACTTGTTTTACAATGTTGTGTTAGCTTCTGCTGTACAACAAAATGTCAGCTATAAATATACATATAGCCCCTCCCTCTTGAGCCTCCCTCGCACACCCCCTGATCCGAATGCTCATTCCAGAGCACTGAGCTAAGCTCTCTGTGCTATATAGCAGCTTCCCACTAGCTATCTGTTTTACACACATAGTGTGTAAAGCACACACATGGGTTTCACTTCACCCAAGTGAAATCTGTGAACATAGAGCTGTGTGGATGTCAATCTGTGTAATACCACAGCCAGTTACATAGTAGGCATCCAGGAAGTGCTCACATGAACGAATGAGTGAACCATTGAAAGAAATCACTCATTAAATGTCCCTGATAGGCTGTGCTTCCAAGTCAGTGGAATACTACTTGTGACCGATTACACAGAAGTTTGATTGGCAAATGAAATCTAAGCCCTTAGTCTGCTAGTTCAGTGTCACTGACCTCCTTCAAAGTGTACTTGAGGCCCCATTGTTTTGGAGCTCTGGATTTATATGGGGAAAGGCCCTTAACTTGTCTCATTCTTAGCAGTATCGAAAGACTCCTTTGGAACAAAACTTCTACACCTAGGTTAAAGTGCCAAACTAAAATAGATTGTTATTTGTTCTGATTCTGTCAAGACTAAGTCTGTTTTCTTATATTAGGAAAAGAAAGGATATTCTCAGTAGCCAAGTAACTGGTTTGTTCCTTTGTTTACCCTTTTGGAAAGAAATACAGATAACCATAAAATTTGACATTTATCCACAGATATCCACTTTGTAATGCTTTACAATCTCTTCCTATCATATTGACTTCTGTGTTTCCAGTACAATATGCCATGTTCTTGTCCTTTTTAGTATGTCAATATTTATATAATTATAAAAATAAGTAACATAGGAAAAACTGTTTCTAAAGTTTACGGTCAATCATTAGGTAGAAAAATACCTTGAAAATAAGAATTTAAACATTCAACAATTTTAAATTTATGATCAAGATTTCTGGTTTGGTTTTTAATTCTGACATTTTAGTGCTTTTCTACATGAAGCACCTTCTTTTTTCTTTCTGGTTTTTTTTTTTGGTGAGGTCATAGGTTTAATTTGCCTACATTTATAAACTAAGGGCTTTTTCTTAGTATAGCTTAATTTATCCTTTTCAAAGTGTAATCACTGCAAATCAGATTTTTATTTAGTGTTAATTAAGGTGATTATTTCATGATTGAGATTATTTTAAAATTTTCAAAGACCAGCTATGGTTTTAACAGTCATCACTTTACTACCAATAAGCACTGTAACTTTCTTAGAACAATGAGATATGTCCCAACCCTCCTTTCTTCTATAAAAGTAGATGAATCGTAACATGATAGTACATGTAGGTAGGCATGGCCTGACCTGAGGTGCCAAGCGTGGCTCAGTAGGGAATGGCCCTTCTTCTCATCATATTAAATAAGCATGTTTCCAACAGATAAGTAACGGCTCAGTGGGTAAAGAATCCACCGATAATGCAGAAGACACAGGAGACACAAGTTTGATCCCTGGGTCGGTAAGATCCACTGAAAGAGGACATGGCAAGCCACTCCAGTATACTTGCTTGGAAAATCTCATGGACAGCAGAGACTTGTGGGCTACAGTCCAAAGGGTTAGAAGGAGTCAGACATGACTAAGTAACCAAGCACGCTTGCACACCAGCAGATAAGGGAGCAGATCTACTTTCAGTTGAAGGGTATTTCCTATTCTAAACAGGACACTGCCCACAAGCCCCCATGTGACAAAAGCATCCTCTGTTTATCCACAGCAACACCATAGAGGCTGTCGAGAAGGGACTTTTCATCAGGGAAAGCTTTTTCTTCTGAGTTCTGGACAATAAAAATATCAGAGTATAATGAGCCCTTCTTATATGCTGTAAACATTTGAGTTAGTAAACCAAAAATAGATAGAGTGAAGGCACATGACCAAGTAATTAGGTGCGTTCCTTCTATATTTGGTTTTGCTCTGTCTTTGGATTTACATTGGGGCAATATAGGACCAAAGCCTCTGTATCCCAGTTGTTCCTAGCTGAAATGCCTATGATGGAAGAACAGTTTTTTCTGTGTGCCTGCAGTGAGCAAAACCTGTCAGCTTCAAATGTTATTAATGAGAGATTTGAAGTTTTTATTAGGAATTCTGGGATGGTCAAGGCTTCTGGGTGAAACATTAATCATGGGGAAAGTCATGCCAGTATTGCCGTGAAGTCTGGTTCCTTTGGTGCTGTGACGACTGTAATAGCTTATGGACTCCTGTGATCTCAACTTGACCTTGTTGATGACATAACAGAGTGTAGTTCAAGGCTCTCATCTCCAGGTGTCAGAGAGAGGCTAAAGGGCATGCTGTTATAAAAGAAGTAGGAGTCGTTACTTTGTCCTCACATATGCTTCTTTCTCTCATCTCACATGTCATATTCTCGGCTTTGAATCTGCTTAATATGCTTTCCAACAGAAATGCCTTCTAAGCTCTTTCTCTGGGAACCCATGTTGAGCTGGCTATTTCCCAGTTTTGTACATACCATCCTTCTCTAATCTGGGAAGCAAAATATGTTAGCTGCTCAGTCGTGTCCGACTCTCTGCGGCCCCACGCTGTAGGACTGTAGCCTGCCACGCTCCTCTGCCCATGGAATTCTCCAAGTAAGAATATCAGCTGCTACTGCTAAGTCTCTTCAGTCGTGTCCGACTCTGTGTGACCCCATAGACGGCAGCCCACCAGCTCCCCCGTCCCTGGGCTTCTCCAAGCAAGAACACTGGAGTGGGTTGCCATTTCCTTCTCCAGTGCATGAAAGTGAAAAGTGAAAGTGAAGTCGCTTAGTCGTGTCCGACTCCTATGACTCCATGGACTGCAGCCCACCAGGCTCCTCCATCCATGGGATTTTCCAGGCAAGAATACTGGACTGGGGTACCATTGACAGAGTAGGTAGCCATTCACTTCTCTAGGGAATCTTCTCGGCCCAGGGATTGACCCAAGTCTACTGCACTGCGGGCAGATTCTTTACTGTCTGAACCACCAAAACTCTTCAGTTTCAGTTGTGTCTGACCCTTATGCTACTCTGGATTAACAAACTTAATCTAGGATTTCCACCTTTGCCACCCTACACTCTGAAATGTGATGACTTTTTGTACGTTTAGCACTACTCCCATGACATCCTCTTTGAACACCTACAAGCACTTTTACATGGTTAGCTTCAGATGCCTGGCTTTTAATTTTCTAAATTTCAGAACTGCTAGGTTTCTCTTTAGCTGAATCTGCCAGCCTTTTTTTTATCTTCAGATGATACATACATTTGAATGTGCACGATAAAACGTACTTTGCTTCAGATAGGTACTTCAATCAGAATCTTTCAAAGTTAAATATTCTCATATCTGCAAGCGGCCGGAAAACCACTTTCCCAACTTTATTTTAGTGAACTTTGGGGGTGGAGGAAGATGTACTTGGGTACTAACACCCCAGCCAGGATCCTCCTTTCTCAGCTTCAAATGGCACAGGAAACCCCCTTCAGATTTCCAACATACTCTCAGAATAGCACTCGTTTCTGTTGCCACAGAACATGGTTCGGCTTCTTGCTAAAACCAACAGGAGGCACAGCAGATGTGTTAGTAAATCAGAGAACTTTCCAAACTATAAAGAAATACAGCCACCTAGCATTGAAGATCCATGGTGCGTAAGTGTGACTGGGTGTGGGCTGTGACCCAACTATCGGCCAAGAACCTGGGTGTCAAGGTTGCCCCCATTGCCGCAGCAGTTATCAGTCATAGGGGATTGGTGAGGTCAGGGAATACAGATCAGAGAGGATGTTTGGCAGAGAGATTAGCTATGGGCAGCCAGAGAACATTTAGAGACAACTCTAGTAAGTTATCCATTGAGGTTCAGCAGAGCCCAGGCAGGAAAGACTGGAATGGCCCAGATAATCTCAAGTGGAAGGGAGGGTTGAGGCAGATAGCAGGAGTAGGTCTGGCACAAGGTCAAAAGCCTTGGACCTTTATGGATCTCAGAGATTCAGGTAGAGCTGGCTCAAGCATCCTGAAAATCCCTTCAGGACAGACATTTCCCTGGTCCTGATATTAATCAGTTGGACGCTTGTATGTGCAGAGCCTTGGTTAGTCAGGTGGCCACTCTCACTATGGATATTTGCTTGGCAAAGGGAGTTTAAGCCTTTGTCCAGAGGATGGTTTCTGTAAAGAATTGAAATTATTGTTCTCCTACCAGCATTGTTTCAGAAGGTCCATATTTGGCCTGACTGAGAGCTCTGCCAAGCCTGTCTACTCAGCCCATGACTGCTATGTTAACCTGAGAAAGTGGTTCTCAACATTAAGTATACAGCCTCCTGGGAAGACTGCTAAAAATGCACTGACTTGGGCTGATGCTCAGGAGATAGATACCTGGTAAATAGCTGCTTAGGTGTTGAACGTGGGACCTGGGGACCTGAATTTTAAGCAGCATCTTACATGGCATCCAAGACAGATTTTAGAGGCAATTTGAGAAACACTAGCCTAACAGGAACTGGCTCTACTTTGCTTTAGAAAATATTCCTCTCAGGGCATTGGGACTTTTAATGATGGACTGTTACCTAAGGATCCTGACAGCTGTTCTCTTCCAAAGCAGGGACCCTTCATGCAGTGGATAAGATGTGGTTCCCCATACTCCACATGTACCTTCTCAGGGTGTCACTGTTGGTAAGCATGTTTCTAACAGACCACTCTTTCTGCTTTAAAAGATCAGGCTGGGTGATCTTAAAGCTTAAACAAATATTGAGTATGAGGCAGACTCAGAACGTGCAACAGGATGAAAGGAGAACGGTTTGCAGATGGGTTTATTATTACCCTGTACTGGCTGGGGGGCAGGTAGCCCATTTAGCAGTAAGCTGTCACTAAATATATAGATATTTGCTCAGTGTAGGGCTGAGTTTGTTAATTTTCCCAGTTGTCTTTGAGAATGAACAAATTATAGATGAGTTTTCGCTTCTTGATTTAGAACAAGAACGTTTTAGGTTATGAACGTGAAGACTTTTTCAGAATAATTGTTAATTTAAACATGTTATAGAAGAATAGTGGCATAGAAGTCTGTGGCAGACACTGTTGGCTGGCTGTCCTAGTCACCATCTACAATCTTTGTTCCTTGTAAAATTGCAGCACAGGGTGACTTATGAGACCTAGGTATGGCCAGTGGCATACGAGTAGAAATTTGCTGAGAGCTACTTCCAGGAAACGTGTGCCTGGAAGGATTTGATTAGGGATAAATTTGGCTGGAATGCCCTTTGGCATGCTGCCCCCTTTCCACCCTCTACCTAGATTATAAACTTGTAGCCAGGGGGTGCAGTAGCCATCCTGAGAACATGAGGCAGCGAGCATGGGCAGAGGGCTACATCTTGAGAATAGCAAAGAGGAATAATGAAAAAGCCTGGGTTTCTTATGGCTTTGCCAAGCATCTGTGCTAGCCCTAGCCTGCCTGTCTCAGGACGTCTTTTTCTTGAATCTCTGCCTATTTAAGCCACTGTGGTAATTAAGTTTTTATCTAAAACCACATGCTTTCCTAGTGGATACAAGATACTAATACATTTTGTGAAATATATTACCTTAATAAAAATACCCATTATCAAAGATAGCTGTAAACCATTATGAATGGGACATGTTTATTTTGAAAAGGAAGAAAGAAAATCCTTAAAACCCACACACCAGACTATTATGGGGTTCAGGAGATACAAGAAGTTCCAAATGATGATTTTCCTCCCCTAGCATACATGGCCATAAACTGCTTTATAACTCAAGGTGGGAGGGGAGCGGGGCACAGAATGTCTCAGGACCTGAGATGATGACTCCTGTATCTTCTAAGGTAGCCAGAGGAAACACGTCATGACTCACATGTACTGTGATTAAACCAGCTCTCATCCCCCCAAAATGGCAGACCAAGAACAAAATGTTTTGGAATCATTTTTGAGTGAACTTCTGGCTGTTGTTCTTGGTGAGGTTACAAAACAAAGTCTGGTGACTTGAGGATTCTCCAGACGTGGTAAACCATCAGGGAAATAGATCTCTCAGCCATGGTCTCTAATTGTGGGTCCTTCAATTTTGACAACTGAAATGGTACATGTAAGCACATGACTTAACAAACGTAACACATTTGATAAGTGAGGAAGGCACATTTCAGCCAGACTTGTATGAGAGTCTGCAGGGCTGATCAGGTGGAGACATGAGTCAGGCACAGAAATTGTATTGTGTAGGGTACTCTGGCTTGGGACAGGAAATTGAAAGTTGAACTGTTCTTTTTGACCAGCTGTGTGACTCTGAGCAAGTCACAACATCACTAAAACCTCAGTGTTCTCCCTTGTAAATATTATATGAACTTTAAAGTTGTGCTCAGACATGAAATTCTATGATTCTACAGTAATTACACAAGGATAGAGGAATATGGTCCTTTGGATTAGAGCAGATTTGAAGCGGAGCCTCCTAGGTCCCTGGATAGCTCCTTAGTAATACTATTTAATATTATTAGAGGTATAACTCAGGTGATAATATTTTCAATTTCAAAAGAGGTACAGTCTTATTCAGTTTTGATTTTTCACTTTTCTGAACTTCTCTGTCTGAAAAGTTTTAGTCTCTTTCATAAGATGTTGTCTATGGATTTAGGAAATAGAAATTTTCCTAAAAGTCTGAATCAATCTGACAGTCAGATTCATCCCTGATTTATCTTGTGCCTCTCCCTTCTCTGATCACACAGCTTGTTGAAGGTGAAATCGTAACAGTAGTTCTGCTTGGACCATCACTTTTGTCATTCAGAAATGACTCTGGGAGAAAGTTCATTGTTGTGTGTATTCAGTTCAGTCACTCAGTCGTGTCTGACTCTTTGTGACCCCATGAACTGCAGCACGCCAGGCCTCCCTGTCCATCACCAACTCCCGGAGTTCACTCAGACTCACATCATCGAGTCAGTGATGCCATGCAGCCATCTCATCCTCGGTCATCCCTTTCTCCTCCTGCCCCCAATCCCTCCCAACATCAAAGTCTTTTCCAATGAGTCAACTCTTCGCATGAGGTGGCCAAAGTACTGGAGTTTCAGCTTTAGCATCATTCCTTCCAAAGAAATCTCAGGGCTGATCTCCTTCAGAATGGACTGGTTGGATCTCCATGCAGTCCAAGGGACTCTCAAGAGTCTTCTCCAACACCACAGTTCAAAACAATCAATTCTTCGGCACTCAGCCTTCTTCACAGTCCAACTCTCACATCTATACATGACCACAGGAAAAACCATAGCCTTGACTAGATGGACCTTAGTCGGCAAAGTAATGTCTCTGCTTTTGAATATACTATCTAGGTTGGTCATAACTTTTCTTCCAAGGAGTAGGTGTCTTTTAATTTCATGGCTGCAGTCACCATCTGTAGTGATTTTGGAGCCCCCAAAAATAAAGTCTGACACTGTTTCCACTGTTTCCCCATCTATTTCCCATGAAGTGATGGGACTGGATGTCATGATCTTCACTGTATGTATTAGGGTTCAACTAAGCAGGCAGAAGTCTTCCCAGGCACTAGTGGTAAAGAACCCACCTGCCAGTGCAGAAGATGTAAAAGACATGAGTTCTATCCCTGGGTCGGGAATGATCCCCTGGAGGAGAGCATGGCAACCCACGCCAGTATTCTTGCTTGATGAATCCCATGGACAGAGGAGCCTGACAGGCTTCAGTCCATAGGGTCACACAGAGTCAGACACAACTGAAGCAACTTAGCACACACACATGTGTGAGAGATCTATCTGTATGTGTATACACATAAGTGAGTTTATTACAGGGACTTGGCCTTCTGTAGTTTGGGGGCTGGGTGAGTCGTCTTTGTAAGGCTATTGTCTCTGCACTTGATGCTGGAGCTTGAAGGAAAGCCACACAGGAAGTCAGGAAGGGGAAATGACAAGCCAGGTAGAACCAGCAAGGATGTATTGCAACCCCACGAGGTGGACCACAGCCCATGTCAGCTCTCATTAACCCTGACATGGTTACAAGGCTATCCCATAGAAGCCATGGCCCTTCAGCACAAGCTAAACACACATACCTGTCTCAGGAGTGAGAGGAGGTGGGGGAGAATCCAAGGAAAGGTGGATGGATTGCAGACCTTCCTGCTTCTTTGTGTCAGTTCAGCAGATCAACAAGTGTGAGCCATAAAATGGCCCTTTCCTTCCCCCTGTCTTCCAAATCTCATGAGAATCTCTTGCGGCCCACTTAACCAGCTTCAGGAAAATTCTGAGCAATGCAGTCCAGCCTAGTCCAAATGACCATTTATGCAGCTGACACTGTGGAATATGAGGACATATGAAACTTATTTCTTGTCCCCAGGTACTTTATGACTTGCTCACATGAATGGGGATCTCTGTGTGAAAGCGCTCAGCATAATTCTTATAAACTCCTAGTTCCCTTTTCCAGGGAGCCTTGTTTTGTGGGGGATTTAAACCCTGTTCAGTCTTTCTTATTACAGTCATACTCCCTATAGGCAGTCACACTTACATGAAATATAAAAGACTGTGTGTTATATCACTTTGCTTAGTGTACAAGTTTAGTTATTAAAACAAGTGGGTCACAGGCCCACTGAGTGCTGCTTCTTTTGTTCATTGGTCCAAAATTAAGGCTTTAGTCTATCACTGACTCAATGGACATGAATTTAAGCAGTCTGAGAGTGAAGGACAGGGAAGCCTGGCGGCCGGTAGTCCATGGGGTTGCAAAGAATTGGACACAACTTAGCAACTGATAACGGTTCAACAAAGGACAGAAATGGCAGGGACCTAACAGAAGTAGAAGATATTAAGAAGAGGTAGCAAGAATACACAGAAGAAGTATACAAAAAAAATCTTCACAACCCAGATAATCACTTGGCAAATATGTTCATTGAGGATATTTGTAAAATTGGCACTGGAAGTCTTACAAAAATGGGTTTTTAAAAGAAAAATGATACCTAACTCCCATCATTGGGCCCATTCTCAGAGAAAGGTCTTCTTGGTCTTAAAATGGAAGATTGACATATTTATATGTTTTGATCAAAATTTAAAATGTTTATATTAGAAATCCTAGCTAATGCATTAAGACAAGGAAAATAAATAAGTAAATTCTGTATGTATTAGGGTTCAACTAAGCAGGCAGAAGTCTTCCCAGGCACTAGTGGTAAAGAACCCACCTGCCAGTGCAGAAGATGTAAAAGACATGAGTTCTATCCCTGGGTCGGGAATGATCCCCTGGAGGAGAGCATGGCAACCCACGCCAGTATTCTTGCTTGATGAATCCCATGGACAGAGGAGCCTGACAGGCTTCAGTCCATAGGGTCACACAGAGTCAGACACAACTGAAGCAACTTAGCACACACACATGTGTGAGAGATCTATCTGTATGTGTATACACATAAGTGAGTTTATTACAGGGACTTGGCCTTCTGTAGTTTGGGGGCTGGGTGAGTCGTCTTTGTAAGGCTATTGTCTCTGCACTTGATGCTGGAGCTTGAAGGAAAGCCACACAGGAAGTCAGGAAGGGGAAATGACAAGCCAGGTAGAACCAGCAAGGATGTATTGCAACCCCACGAGGGTGGACCACAGCCCATGTCAGCTCTCATTAACCCTGACATGGTTACAAGGCTATCCCATAGAAGCCATGGCCCTTCAGCACAAGCTAAACACACATACCTGTCTCAGGAGTGAGAGGAGGTGGGGGAGAATCCAAGGAAAGGTGGATGGATTGCAGACCTTCCTGCTTCTTTGTGTCAGTTCAGCAGATCAACAAGTGTGAGCCATAAAATGGCCCTTTCCTTCCCCCTGTCTTCCAAATCTCATGAGAATCTCTTGCGGCCCACTTAACCAGCTTCAGGAAAATTCTGAGCAATGCAGTCCAGCCTAGTCCAAATGACCATTTATGCAGCTGACACTGTGGAATATGAGGACATATGAAACTTATTTCTTGTCCCCAGGTACTTTATGACTTGCTCACATGAATGGGGATCTCTGTGTGAAAGCGCTCAGCATAATTCTTATAAACTCCTAGTTCCCTTTTCCAGGGAGCCTTGTTTTGTGGGGGATTTAAACCCTGTTCAGTCTTTCTTATTACAGTCATACTCTCTATAGGCAGTCACACTTACATGAAATAAAAAGACTGTGTGTTATATCACTTTGCTTAGTGTACAAGTTTAGTTATTAAAACAAGTGGGTCACAGGCCCACTGAGTGCTGCTTCTTTTGTTCATTGGTCCAAAATTAAGGCTTTAGTCTATCACTGACTCAATGGACATGAATTTAAGCAGTCTGAGAGTGAAGGACAGGGAAGCCTGGCGGCCGGTAGTCCATGGGGTTGCAAAGAATTGGACACAACTTAGCAACTGATAACGGTTCAACAAAGGACAGAAATGGCAGGGACCTAACAGAAGTAGAAGATATTAAGAAGAGGTAGCAAGAATACACAGAAGAAGTATACAAAAAAAATCTTCACAACCCAGATAATCACTTGGCAAATATGTTCATTGAGGATATTTGTAAAATTGGCACTGGAAGTCTTACAAAAATGGGTTTTTAAAAGAAAAATGATACCTAACTCCCATCATTGGGCCCATTCTCAGAGAAAGGTCTTCTTGGTCTTAAAATGGAAGATTGACATATTTATATGTTTTGATCAAAATTTAAAATGTTTATATTAGAAATCCTAGCTAATGCATTAAGACAAGGAAAATAAATAAGTAAATGGTGTTCACATTAGAAAGGAATGAATAAAATTGTTTTTATTCACTGGTGAGTGAGTGAGTGAAGTTGCTCAGTCCTTTCCGACTCTTTGCGACACCGTGGACTGTAAGCCCACCAGGCTCCTCTGTCCATGGGATTTTCCAGGCAAGAGTACTGGAGAGGGTTGCCATTTCCTTCCCCAGGGGATCTTCCCAACCCAGGGATCGAACCCAGTCTCCCACATTGTAGGCAGACACTTTTACCGTCTGAGCCACCAGGGAAGATGAAATTATTGTATAACTAGAAAATACTAAAAAGTCAACAACAATGATGGAAAAAACTCCTGGAACTAACAAAAGTCAATTTCTTTACTATATACCAACAAAGAAAAATTGGACTTGGAAATTTTTTGAAAAATATCATTTACAATACCACCAAAAGCAATGAAGTACTTAAGATCAATCTAACAAAATGTCAGGATCTGTATGTGAAAAAATTATAAAACCCTGATAAAGAAAACAAAGATGATCTAAATAAATGGAGAAATATGCTGTGTTCATGGATTCGAAGTGTCAGTATTGTTAAGATGTCATTTCTAACTTGATCTACAGATTCAGTGCATTGCCAGTTAAAAAAACCCTACCAAGCTATTTTGTAGTTATTGACAAAATGGTTCTAAAATTTACATGGGAAGAAAAAGATCTAGAATAACCAATATATATTGAAAAAGAAGAACAAAGCTTGAGGACTCACACTACTCAATTTAAGACTTACTACTAGGCTATAGTAATGAAGACAATATAGAATTGGTAACACGGTCACATAGATTAATGGAAGAAGACAGAGATTTACACGAATATTGTCAGCTGACCTTTGATAGAGGAACAAAACCAATTTAATAGAGAAAGGACAGTCTTTTCAACAACTGGTGCTGGAACAATTGGACATTCATTTGCAAAAAATATACCTAGACACAGACATCTTTCAAAAAAAAAAACTAACTCAAAATGAATTATAAACCTAATGTAGAATGCAAAACTATAAAATTTCTAAACAAAAGTATAAGAGAAAACCTAAGGGACCTTTACTGTAGGTGAGTTTTTAGATATAAAACCAAAAGCACAATCCATGAAAGAAAAAATGGATAGTTTTGTCTTTATTAAATAGAAACTTTTTGATGGAATAATGAGAGAATGAAAAGACAAGCCATAAACTGAAAGAAAATATTTAGCTGAATGCACATCTAATACAAACATATCAGATACATATGTATCTGAATGTTTTGGAATTTTTATCCAGAATATACAAGAAACTCTTAAAACCCAGCAATAAAAAGTAATTTTCAAATGGGAAAAAGATATGAACCTCATGCTAGAAGACATCCAAATGGCAAATAAGTATATGAAAAGATGCTCACATCCTTTGTCATTCAGCTCAGTTCAGTTCAGTCACTCAGTTGTGTCCGACTCGGCGACCCCAGAATCGCAGCACACCAGGCCTCCCTGTCCATCACCAACTCCCGGAGTTCACTCAGACTCACATCCATCGAGTCGGTGATGCCATCCAGCCATCCCATCCTCTGTCGTCCCCTTTTCCTCCTGCCCCTAATCCCTCCCAGCATCAGAGTCTTTTCCAATGAGTCAACTTTTCGCATGAGGTGGCCAAAGTACTAGAGTTTCAGCTTTAGCATCATTCCTTCCAAAGAACACCCAGGACTGATTTCCTTTAGAATGGACTGGTTGGATCTCCTTGCAATCCAAGGGACTCTCAAGAGTCTTCTCCAACACCACAGTTCAAAAGCATCAATTCTTCGGCACTCAGCTTTCTTCACAGTCCAACTCTCACATCCATACTTAACCACTAGAAAAACCATAGCCTTGACTAGATGGACCTTTCTTGGCAAAGTAATGTCTCTGCTTTTGAATATGCTATCTAGGTTGGTCATAACTTTTCTTCCAAGGAGTAAGCGTCAGTGTCAAACTTTATTTTGGGGGGCTCCACAATCACTGCAGATGGTGACTGCAGCCATGAAATTAAAAGACACTTACTCCTTGGGAGAAAAATTATGACCAACCTTTGTCATTAGGAAATTGCAAATTAAAACAGCTACGAAATATCACTACACATCTTATAGAATGCCTACAATCCAAGTAACTCTGAGTACCAATTGCTGGCAGGGACATTGCAGAACAGGAACCCTCGTTTGTTGCTATGAGAATGTAAAATGGTACAGACACTGTGGAAGACAGTTTGGCAGTTTATTTCAGTTAAATATAGTTTTATCATATGATTCAGCAACTGAGCTCCTAGGTATTTACTCAACAGATTTCAAAACCTATCTGCACACAAAAACCTGCATGAAAATGTTTAGAGCATCTTTGTTCATAATCACCAGAAACTGGATCCACTCAAGACATCTTTTAGTTAAGCGAATAATAAACCAACTCTGGCACTCCCCTATAATAAAATATTATTCAGTGATAAAAAGTAGATTTATCAAGTATAGAAATATATGGATTATTCTTAAATGTTCACTAGTGAGAGAAAACAGACTGAGTGGCTACAATGCTTTATCATTCCAATTATATGACAGTTTGGGAAAGGCAAAATTATAGACAGGCAGAAGATGAAGGGACAAGGGAGGGTTTGAATGATAAAGCATGAGAGAAGTTTTAGGTCAGTGAGACTATTTTACAGGATACTATAATAGTGGATACATGACATAATGCATTTGTTAAAGCACATACCATTTTGCAGCACACAGAGTGAATCTTCATGCATGTAAATTTTTAAAAATTATTTAGAATTTGACTAAGCTGAAAGAGCTTCCAGTAGTCAAAGCTGGATGATGTAAGCAATAAAGTACATTAGTATTGGTTATATAACCCTATGTTTAAAATAAATGCTTGTGAGTCCTTACTGATATAAATTACTGAATAAACAAATGGGGGAGAATAAACAAATTTCCCAGGTAGGAGAATTCCAAATGATTTGTAGAGGTGCTCCACATTCAAGGAGGGGGAGACTAATTACACTTATTAAGCTCAGGCTGGGGGCTTCCCAGCTGGTACTAGTGGTAAAGAACCTTCTTGCCAATGCAAAAGATATGAGAGAACTGGTTTCAGTCCCTGGGTTCAGTCCCTGGGTTGGGAGGATCCCCTGGAAGAGGGCATGGCGACCCACTCCAGTATTCTTGCCTGGAGAATCCCATGGACAAAGGAGCCTGGCGGGCTAAGTCCATAGGTTCGCAAAGGGTTGGACACAACTGAAGGGACTGAGCATGCATGCATGCAAGCTCAGGCTGCCCAAAGTGACTTCCTTCCAAACTGTATGGAATGGGGGAAAAATGCATGTGTGGTGGAGACCATCTCAGCCAGGTGACAAAGTCAAAATCAACAGTGATGTCATATTGATAGTCTACTTCTTTGATATAATGGGATCACAAAGGGCACTTTAGCTCTGTGGTGTTCTTTCTAAAAACAGTCTAATCATGAGAAAAACATCAGGCGAATTCCAGGAGAGGACATTTCTCAACATACTTGACCAGGACCCCGCAAAACCGTGAAGGTCCTCAGAAGCAAAGCAAGTGTAAGAAACTGTCACAGCCAGGAGGAATCTAAGGAGAAATGAGGACTAAATGCACTGTGTATCTTGATGAAATCCTGAAACAGATAAAGGACTCTGGGGGAAAACTAAGGGAATCTGAACAAAACATGGGCTTTAGTTAATAACAACATAGCAATATTGGCTTATTAACTACAACAAATATGCCATACTGATGTAAGGTGATAATAATAGGGGAAATCAGGTATTGCCACAAGTTTCTGTAAACTTAAAAATGTTCTACAATAATAAGTTTGTTTTAATTTTTTAAATTTTATTGGAGTATAATTGATTTGCACAGTTGTGTTAGTTTCAGGTGTACAGCTAAGTGATTCAGCTATACATATACATGTATCCATTCTTTTTAAAACTCTTTTCCCATTTAGGTTGTTACAGAATATTGAGCATAGCTCCCTGTGCTCTACAGAAGGTCCTTGTTGATTATTTTATATATAGTAGTGTGTGTGTTAGGACTGGATTCAAGCTCCCAATTTTTCCCTCCCTCCCACATTTCCCCTTTAGTAACCACAAATTTAATTTCTAAATCTGTGAGTCTTTATATCATTTTTTAAAATTAGATTCTACATATGAGTGATATTGTATGATATTTGTTGTTCTCTGACATATTTAGTATGATAATCTTGAAGTTCATTTATGTTGCTTAAAAAGTTCATTTATTTGGATAATCAACAAGGTCCCTATATAGCACAGGGAACTCTGCTCAATGTTATGTGGCAGCCTGGATGGGAAGGGAGTTTGAGAGAGTGGATACATGCTTACGAATCCTGGGTCCCTTTGCTGTCCACTCGAAACTATCACAACATTGTTAATCTGCTATACTCCAATATTAAATTAAAAGTTTAGGGGAAAAAGTTTATTTAAAAAATATTTAAGGTGTGCATGATATATAGTGTCAGTCAGTTCAGTTCAGTTCAGTCGCTCGTCGTGTCCAACTCTTTGTGACCCCATGAATCGCAGCACACCAGGCCTCCATGTCCATCATCAGCTCCCGGAGTTCAACCAAACTCTTGTCCATCGAGTTGGTGATGCCATCCAGCCATCTCGTCCTCTGTCATCCCCTTCTCCTCCTGCCCCTAATCCCTCCCAGCATCAGAGTCTTTTCCAATGAGTCGACTCTTCACATGAGGTGGCCAAAGTACTAGAGTTTCAGCTTTAGCATCATTCCTTCCAAAGAACACCCAGGACTGATCTCCTTTAGAATGGACTGGTTGGATCTCCTTGCAGTCCCACGTCTCAAATAGAGATGCTTCTTGAACTGGCTGAATGCCAGGCCTAATCTCTTCAGATAAGACACCTTCTCTGGAAACCTTTGCTGTTGATTCAGGACTGGGGATTCCACCTGATGGATCTTCCAGTCCACACCATAACCCTAGGAGATAATGTTTTGCTTCAGATCTGTTAATAAAGAGACTAATGTAGAAAGAAACTAAAGGGTTTTCCAGAATCTCTAGCTCATGAATGAGGTTGGAGTGGAAAAGAAAGCATGCATGGACTTTTTCCCTTTACGTTTCCTTTTCACATCATTAGATTCAGGAGGGCTTTTAAACCATATTGTTAGCTAGAATTAAATCATTCTTTATTACTCTATTCTCAAAATTTATTTTTTAATCCCTTCAGGACTCCATTTCATAGTTTAATATATCTTTGAGGCCAAGCTCAAAGTAATTTAGGCATCTCAAATATTCCAAGTTATCGCCTCACAATTTCAATGATGTGTGTTTCTCAAT
Source organism: Aepyceros melampus (assembly GCA_006408695.1). Lineage (NCBI taxonomy): Eukaryota > Metazoa > Chordata > Mammalia > Artiodactyla > Bovidae > Aepyceros > Aepyceros melampus. The sequence continues at coordinate 8,764 of SJXQ01004260.1, read as the reverse complement.
TTAGTTTTATTTAATGTTGAGTATTAAATGTAATATTTTGTATTACAATTTAAATTTAATATTCCTCACAACCTTCCAAATAAGAATTGAAGATACCCTGAAAAGAAAAATAGAATAAAATTAATTTGAAAACATCTAAACAGAATTACAAGAGGATAAACAAACATTCTAACCATAAAAGTTAATACAGTTGTTAAAATTCATCATGAAAGCTGCACTGTTTTACCCGGTGGCCAAGAAGACAAGAAATGTGATCAAATTATATGTTTCCTTTGAAGAGGGAAAATACCAATTTCTTAGAGAGGCAAAACAAAACTTTCCAATGTTCCAGATTCTGAAAGAATTTATTATTTAGAGTATTTCAAAGGGCAAAATAAGTGTTCACAATAGCTTCACAGCTAATACAGAAATAAAATTTATATATTTCTAATAAAAGCTGATTGAAAGAGGAAAGCCATAATAGTATCAATAAATGGCAATTCTATACACATAGTTATTTGAGATGATATTCTAATGTGGTCCATATGTATTATAATGTATTCCAGATTCTATTTCACTTTGAGAGTATCTTAGACAGCTAAGAGGCAACGTATGTATATATGGATATATAGATAGGCCTGTCTGATGTGACATTTAGGCTGAGACCAGAGTGAAATGAAGCAGCCAGAAATGGGAATACCTGGGGAGAGAGAATCTGTATCCAGGAAGAAGGTACAGAAATGCACTGATGCCCATTACTTCCTATTTTAGGTATTAAGAGACTGAATAGCAGCATTGAATTAGTAAGATGTAAGTTTCAAAGGAAAAATGCTAAGGCTTGTCTAGTGTGACACCATTTAACACTGTCTGCTTCAGCAAGTGCCTTTTTGCCTCCCCTTGATGATGGTGAGGTTGTTACAAAGCAGCTTTTTGAAAGCATAGGTTAATAAAACTGGAGACTGTTTTTGAAAGAGCTAAATAGACTTATGTTTTTCTTGAAATATTTTTCCATAAGATGAGAAAGACTTTTATGGGAACATACATTCTTCTTCCCAAAAAATGGATTGAAAGATATAAATAAGCAATTTATTAAAAATAAAAATTTTAAAGCTAAAAATAACATTGAAATGCAGTATTCAAAGAACATAGTAAAGTAATTGTCCTATCATAAGAAAAAGTAAAATGTATGGTAACTTTAATTATACTTTTAATTTATTTACAGGAAATCATCTCTGAACTAAAAGATAAAATGAGGAAAAAACCTGTGACTAGCCAATGGCAGGGTTTAGCTGTTAGCATAGCGAAGCTTTTTTTGTTGTTGTTGGCCGCACTGGTCTTTGTTGTGAGTTGCGGGCTTTCTCTAGTTTTGGGACATGGGGGCTTCTCTAGTTATGATACACAGGCTGCAGTGTGCGAGAGCTCAGGAATCGCAGTCCATGGCCTTAGTTTCTCCATGGCATGTAGGATCTTAGTTCCCTGACCAGGGATCAAACCTGTGTCCCCTGCATTAGAAGACAGATTTTTCACCACTGGACCACAAGGAAGTCCCCAGAAAGGAGTATTTAAGGAGGTCTTCTTGCCTAATTTGACAAGAGGCTATATTTTGAAACAGATTTCCTAGAATTAGAGAGCTTTGTGTTATTACTCTAAGATTATGTCATTCACCAAATAAATATATTCCCAAACTGACTGCAGTTCTAAGAAAGAAGCCTAGTGCTTCCTGTGGGGAGGTGAAAGTTGCTCAGTTGTGTCCGAGTCTTTGCGACCCCATGGCCTATGCAGTCCATGGAATTGTCTAGGCCAAAATACTGGAGCCTTTCCCTTCTCCAGGGGATCTTCCCAGCCCAGGGATCGAACCCAGGTATCCCACATTGCAGCCGTATTCTTCACCAGCTGAGCCACAAGGGAAGCCCTCTTGGAGGGAGGAGGGTGTTGGTGGTGGTTACTTTATTTTATACTTTTTTTTGCAAGTAACAGAGCATTTGTTAGAAAATATTTAATAAACTTGGTTTAACTCAACTCAGTATCAACTAACTTTAGGTTAGTTTCTTAACAACCTACACATGTTTTTCTTTTCAATTATTTTCATCATGTTCAAGGGGGTGCATTTGGCCACACCACAAAATGTTCTCACTCAATCAGACTTGCCAGCTCCTTTAACCAAAAGAGCTATCCTATGCCAGTGTGAAACAGCCTGTAATATTTAGACTTTTTAAAATTGTCTTATAGTTTCTGGGACTGTGCATACATCACCTTTTCCTAGTTAAATTAATTTTTTAAGCATGTTTTTGTCCAGTAGATTTGTCATCATCCACTTATCTATAAGGCCTTCATATTCAAGGACTATGTCTTATTCACCTTTATTTCTCTAATATATAAGCAGAAGTCGTGGCCCTGCAGTAGCACTCAATAAATGTTTACGGAATGAATGAGTGAAGCAATGACTAGACAGATGAATGAGGCTTCATGCTGCTGCTACACATTGACAACTTTGCTTGCTGGGCTAGATCCATGATATTTGTAATATCTAGATACTCTAGATAGAACTGTTTCTTATTTCATGAGCTGCTTTTATTTTATATCCCCAAAATGATGAATTATTTAATACTTCAATTGTTTGTATCACCAGCTATATTTGGATTGTATATTAATGTTTATAATTAAATTATCTGCATATATTTTAAGTGTTTTTTTTTTTAATCCATGAAAGACACTAAAAGGAGAGCCCACCAGGACTTTCACAAAATGCTTCTTTTGAACATAGTAAATGGTGAGCTATAAAAAGAAACATCTTTTCAGTCTTCACCGTGGAAAAGAAAAAAATGAGAAGACCTGTATTTTGGAGGCAACAAAAGACTGCATTATTATTTTCCTCCTATAGAAGCCTCATGTCACTCTGAATATCATCGTGTGTGTATCACTTGTGTGTTTTCTGTCTAGGGCCAAGAGGAAACACTATTTCAACTGAAATGCCCTCTAATCAGTGAAATACACCTACTATGCTATTTTCTCGCCTTCCCTGAGACCCACAGGTAATAGAAGCACCAGTGTCCTGGGTTCCTGGCTGCCGCCTGATTTCTAAGCATTTTTTGAAATGAAAAACAAAACAAGCCTTTTATGTAAGCCAAACATTCTGTGCTATTGGTTTGATTTAGATACCAGGAAATGCTTGCACTGGTCTTAAATTAAGTTGGTAGAGGAATGTTTGCTCATTTAAATTCATCCCTTATGAGGAACAAAACTTAGACTGTGGTGTGTTCATAGAAGAAATATTGCATGTCAGTGAATTTATTATTTTATCCTACATTATAAACTGTACTCTTAACTATTTGTGATTTAAAATCATCACTCTATCTTTTTTTCCTGTAGTTCAGGCAACAATCCTCAAACCTTTGAATGTTTCTGGCTGTTTTATTTTTAAAAAACTAAGAATTCTGCTGAGAATGAAGAGGCAGTTAAAAGATAACATGTAGGGAAACCTCTAATTCTTGAACTTGTACTAAATTTTCTGTTTTGTTTTTTTTTCTTTAATAGAGAGTTTATTCTGTGAATGTCTTACATGCTCAAAATCCATTATTAGAAAATTTAAGAACATGTTGATAGAATAGGGTGAAGTGTCTGAAAGGGATTTGATGAATATAAAGAAATATATAAGGTATTATCATTATTAATAACTATTAATCAAACCTGAAAATTTAGGACAAAACGAACTAAGTCATAAGAAATTGTGGTCTTAAAAAAAAATAAAAGAAATTATGGTGTTTTGATAAGACAAGTAACTGCAGAAGTGATGATGGAAAACTGTTTCTCTTTTGTTCTATTTTATTGTGTAATCCCAGAGTAGTCCTTAAGCTTGCTTACTGCAATGCACAATTTTCTGTTTTTGAAAAAGTGCTACTTTTAGTCTAACTTTAGGTGCTGTTTTGTATGCTGATTCCTCTTATTCTTAGTGTACAGTAACATGCCATCTTTGATTTCTAAAAACAAACCCAGTAGTAAGTAGAAATGCCTATCTCTGCTGTTTATGGCAATTTCTTCTTCCCACAATAAAGACATTGCCCATGGTATACTATTGTGTGTGTGCACGTGTGCACATGCGTGTGTATTTCTGTGAATCTCAAATGCATGCATTTTGCTCTTCTGGCCCATTTCTATCCATTTCAGTAATACATCTTTCTATCTTGCATTATAATTTTGGCCCACCTTTTTGCTGTTTCTGCTGTACGATGATTGGACTATGATGGGGAGGCAGCCCAGAAGTGGCCTTATTGTATAACAGAATGCCTTGTTGCAGTGCTGACCTGTGGAGGATGTAAATGATGATATGAGCTAAGTTTTAATGAGTACTTACTCTCAACAATGTGCTTCGCAGCAGTCCTTACAACAGTCCTCTGAGATCACTATAGCCATTTCATTCCTGTATAATGAATGAGAAAACTGAGGCCAGAGAGATTAAGCAAAAGTTAATTGTTCATCAGGTTTCCCAGGTGGCTCAAACAGTAAAGAATCTGCCTGAAATGCAGGAGACCCAGATTCAATCCCTTGGTTGGGAATATCTCCTGGAGAAGGTAATGGGAACCCACTCCATTTTTCCTGCCTGGAGAATCCCATGGACAGAAGAGCCTGGCAGACTTCAGTCCATGGGGTCGCAAAGAGTCAGACACAGTTAGTGACTGAGCATGCAATTGTTCATCATCCTTCTTCCTTCTTGACACACTGCAATGTCGATAGCACCTAGCATAGTGCCTAGCACATAAGGGCATCCGTAAAGTGCTAAGAAAATGCCTGCCCCGGTAAATGACAAAGCCATAAGGGAATCCATGGTATCTGATTACAAGCCCAGAAACAAAGATGGGAGCGAGAAGGGCAGAGGACAAAGAACAAGGGGAGATGTATAGGTAAAAACAAGTCCAAGTCAGGATAGATGAAGGCAATCCATTGAAACCGGAAAAAAAGATTGTCTTGACAAATTCTGGAGAGATGGTTGTGGTTTTATGAGTAGTTGGCATATGTTTTGTGTGATGAAACTGGGTCAGCTTCAGGCAGGAGAGTTATTGTCCCATCCTTCCTTGTCAGGCCTCTGTCCCAGGAAGGATGGACCCAGCCAGAGTTTGCCTGATTTCAAGTAAAATCTCTTGAAGTACGCTGATCTGTGTATGTGATGAGATGCATAGCCATCTTTCTGACCCACTCTTTCCTGAGAGAGCCAGGGGGGCCTCCAATATTGCCATATTCCAGAGAGAATCTATCGATACTATGATGGTCTCATGCCATGGCAGAGGAAAGGTCATAATCTGGGGCCCAGTATACCATGTGGGGATCCCCAGCAGCCTTTGTGATTGTACTGAGAGTTTCAGTTGGACCTTCAGTGGTCCTTAAGAGTGGTCCATCCAGATGTTGTCAGAGCACAGCCCTGATAAACCAGGCCCTCCACAAACTCTACACCCAGCACAACCAGCCCCAAGACACTCACTATTTCAGCGAGGCTTGTTAGGCAAGGGCACCATTTCTCTCCCTGCCAGATCTCCATCAGACTTAATAGAAACTGAATTGTCATAACCTTGTCAAGCTTGAGGACGTTTGTTAAATGTGCACAAATGTTCATCACAGCACTGTTTATGACAGCAAATAATTAGGAACAATTTTCAACATGAGACTTCTCAGATAACTTGAGATTTATCTTCATAGTGGAGTATTTAACCCTACATAGGCAGAGAATATAGTGTGCTTAATGAACCCCTGAAATAGTTTGGCATCTGTAAAATTTAAAGAGAAACTTCTTACAAGGAAGGGCCAAGCACTGTGTCTATCATAGTTACTCATCTTTAGTGTCTCCTGGTCTAAAAACATCTTTATTTGTAGGAAATCTTGGGTCAGGGGAGGAGCTAAAGGAAATAATGTAGTGGCATCGGGCCCTTCTTTGAGGTAAAGACAATGCTAGCAACAGAATTCTGATGTGATTGATGGTGGGAATTATTCAGAGATAATCCAGCCATGGGGTTTTAAGTAAGAGAGGGCAGGGTGAGTAGGGGTGAGTAAGAGAGCAGTCATCTTTTGTTGCTTTCCCATCTGCTTAGTTCAATATTTTTGTTTACATGGAAGATTGGTAATACAGTATCCTTACTCATGGGGCTTCCCTGGTGGCTAAGATGGTAAAGAATCCTCTTGCAATGCAGTGTTCGATCCTTGCATTGGAAGAGTCCCTTGGACAGCAAGGAGATCAAACCAGTCAATCCTAAAGGAAGTCAACCCTGAATATTCACTGGAAGGACTGATGCTGAAGTGAAAGCCCCAGTACTTTGGCCACCTGATGTGAAGAGCCAGCTCACTGGAAACAACCCTGATGCTGGGAAAGATTGAGAGCAAAAGAGAAGGGGATGGCAAAGGATAAGAAGGTTAGATGGCATCACAGACTCAATGGACACATTTGAGCGAACTCTGAGAGACGGTGAAGGCCAGGGAAGCCAGGTGTGCTGCAGCCCATGGAGCCGCAAGGAGTTGGACACAACTTAGTGGCTGAACAACAATGTTCTTACCCACTGGGGCAGTCTTGGGCAGTTGGGCATAGAGGGCAGTGTTTGACTAGCAAAGCTCCCTGTTGCCCCAAGGGCTATCACAGAGCAACAGCTATCACCCTTCAGTCAGACACAGGCCACCTTTTATTCTCTGTAAGACTAGAGTCAGTTACAGTGAGGGAGTTGGAAAGTCTTGGCCAATTTCTCCCCAAGGGGTGCTCTTACTTGTGCAAGTTGTATTGCCAGGTATTTGCAGACAAACTGTACTGCCCCTTCATAGTACACGGGTGGTTCTTCTGTCTAACAGCTGGTCCTATCTTGAGATTCCAATGAGGGATCAACATAGGCAGATGTCAGAGGGATTGATGGGGCCCACGAAGAAGCCTCCATTGGTTCCCAGGGGTATCTCCTATTATTGTGTTGAAATTAATGAGACTGGAGAATTTGGTGAGCTTGGCTGTTACAGCAGGCTCAGCATACATCATCACCTTCATGCCTTTATAGAATGGGCCTTAAGTGCCACCTTCATCCAATCAGCCAGCCACATGAGAAGGAAATGCAGTTGTTGTGGGCTGCACCTTCCTCACTCCAATCCCCATGACTTCCGCCAGAATTTCACATGGTCAGTAAAGATTTGACCATCTCTTGGTGGAGTAGGCTTCCAGCTATGCTGTCCCATGTGTGTCAGATGCCTATGCTAACACTAAATGGAGCTATGACCCTCTAATCATCTTATAATTATGAAGTATATCCACTAAAAACTTTATAGATACAATTAAAGCCCTTATCTACTGTCCATGCTTCCATCTTGTAATGTTTTTTTATTTTTTACACCTTTTTACTTTAAATTTGGATATAGTCAATTAACTGAGAATATGTGATAGTTTCAGATGAACAGCAAAGGGACTCAGCCATACATATACTTGTATCCATTCTCCCCCACAACCCCTCCTATCTATACCACCTTGTAATTTAATTTCTCTCCCACTCCAAATGTAACAGCACTGAAATTGCTCCTGAAATTGTAGAGTGGCTTTTCCTGACATGTTAAATGCTTTAATACATATAAATAAGTTTATTATAATATTTAGGACTATTCTCTGTTGTTTTAAAAATGTACATAAATCCCGTCATACAATGAATGTTCATTTGCAACTGTTTAACCCAATATTATGTTTCCAAGAATTTTCCTTTCACCTTCAAGTTTTTCTTATTTTTTTCTCAGTTCAAAAGTATTATACAATTAATTTCCTTACATAAGATTTCAAATCCCTAACAGATCCAAAGAATTCAGTTTAAGAAATAAAGAATATAATAAATGCTTTAATACATATAAATAAGTTTATTATAATATTTAGGACTATTCTCTGTTGTTTTAAAAATGTACATAAATCCTGTCATACAATGAATGTTCATTTGCAACTGTTTAACCCAATATTATGTTTCCAAGAATTTTCCTTTCACCTTCAAGTTTTTCTTATTTTTTTTCTCAGTTCAAAAGTATTATACAATTAATTTCCTTACATAAGATTTCAAATCCCTAACAGATCCAAAGAATTCAGTTTAAGAAATAAAGAATATAATGAAGAATGTGAAAACTTGAACAATCAATAAAACTGAAAACTTCAGTGGTCAGTACATATGTGAAAGCATTTTTAACCAGATTAATATTCACTGGCAAGAAAATTCTATTCCATATCCATCTGTGTGTTGGGAGAATTCGGATAAACTGACACTCTTAAACACTACTCTCAAGAGTGTAAATTGGAGCAAACACTTAAGAAAATAATTGGTTATTGTCCAGCGCAGACCGTATGATCTCCTTGGTCCACTTTAGGGGATGACTCTTCTCTCTGCTTCTTCTTTCTACCATAAGAAGAATCATTGTCCATTCCAGTTGGTCAGCATACTAGGTGTCCAGCATGCCCAGCTCCAGTTGCAGGCAGAGCGATGAACAGGGCAGTGTGAGGATTTCCTCTGTCAGTCTTTGGAGCTGCAAGAGTCAGGGTGTGGGCGGGACTGAGGCTTGCTTGTCAACACTGCAGCAGCTCCTCTAGTCACGTGCGGAAAGGCAGCAGCTGGACACACAGTTTCTCTGTGTGCACTCTGAAAGCTGTGTGGTTGAGTCCTGAACTCTCCAGGAACACACTACCTTATCTCTACCGTCCTATAAATCATTCTGTTCAAGGTCAGTCTCTAGGCCTCCTAGATATCTTTGGAACCTGTACTTCAGAAACACTGTTGCCATTGCAAAACTGGAGTCAAAATTT